>CAEMYA010000127.1:56298-89787 GCA_903131615.1 Diplodus sargus
AAAAAAATCCAAACTTGTATAAATATAGGTTCATCTAAGGACTGAAGAGGACAAAAAGAAGAAAATCCGAGAGAAAACAAGAATCCTGCTGTACAAACATGCCCACATAACAATAATTAACAGTTGCTTCAGGGATCAGTCGTAATGAATGCAATTAAGCTGCCTCACCTGGCAATCTACAGGTCAAATTGCATATTAACACAAGTGTCAGTATTCCGACAGTTACTCTAACGATTTCCACAGATATCAGGATGGAAAACATACATTTCTCCTCATATCTTCTGCTATTTCCTCAGATGATATTTTAGTTTCTGGTCAAGTGACAGAAACAAATGCTGTAAAATATATATCAGGTAATTTTATTGCCGTGCCAATCAAATGTCTTCCCTCCACATGTACTGACGCAGAAGACGTTCTGTGTCGACTATTTCAACACATCCAACAATCCACATCCAACAGTGTCTGTCTGCTCACATGTTGACAGTCAGCCCTGTACCTTCCTTTTCTTCCTTACTTTCCTGCAAGATACCAACACTTAGAGAAAAGTAACATCAAGAGAATGGCTTTGCATACTAGTCTGTGAAGTTTAATTAGTCTGCATCACTGCAAAGTGCACAACACCCACACCTGTCACCCCTTCAATGCATTGAAAAACAAGGAGAGAAACTCCATCTCTGATAGTGCAAAAGGTTACACACATGGGGACGAATGTTAAAGCAGAGCCTCAATTTCACTGTGTTCACTTCTTTTTCATCATACCGATCAATTTTGACTGTGTAACTTACAAAAATAAAAACAAATTCTATTAATTCTAAAATGAGACGTTGGCAGTTAAACATGTACTGTACTAGCCATTTTTCTGGCAGATGTGACAGCAATAATGGAGAGCTTCTGCTCTCAAATATGCAGAAACATGTTTCCATCCACATGTTTACGTTACATTTTGGAGACTATCTTCCCCAAAACAACAGCATCAGTTGTGTCAGCAAGAGCCTCCGAATGACATACATTTACATTCAAGTGGCACAGCCCTCAACTGGAGGTAGTACAAGCAAAGGAGGAAGTCAGGTGGTGTTATAGTGGGACAGTGTCTACATGGGACAGCAAGAAATAGAGAGACTTGTCTCTTGTTTCAAACTGACAGTCAACACTGCTTTTAATTCATAGCATGATCTTGATAGTTCCCTGATCTTAATGATGTGGTTATTACCTCCATGGAGGAGCTTATGTTTTCACCTGTGTCTGTTTGTTTGTCGGTTGGTCAGCAGGATTACAAGGAAACTACTGAATGGATTTCCATGAAACTCTATCTATCATCTATAAGTGAGCACAATTTGATGTGGATCCTAGATCTGGTGATCTTAAATTATGGTTAAGCAGTTATGGGGGCTTTATTCAGTCTTGGCTGAATTAGAAAGGACTGTTGGGCCTTAGCTCTTGGAGTTATGCGCTCTACTGTGTGCTATTTTAGTTAGTCACCATGATGACAAAGCTCCCCCAACCTAAATCCAGCCACGTAATTTTTTACAACTTCACCAAACCTTAACCAGAGTACTGTCACATAAAACAGATTGATTTTCAACAGTGATTTGATACAGTTTTATAGGGAACAGACACAAAATGTGGTTCTGCTAATAGTGGCGTCAGATCATTAACTCCAGCAAGGAGCTTCTGTTTTCATCCATGTCTGTTTGCAGGATTACACAAGAACCACTGAGAGGATTTCCATGAGTCTTGTAAGGAAGATGGGTCTCGGCCCGAATAGACCAAGTTTACTTTTTTTTTTTAATTTTGTTTATTTCTCAGGGAATAATGCTAAAATCAGGCGTCTTTAGGTGGCTGGCATCTCTAAGGGTAAAGGGTATCCATAAGTACAAAAGTGGAACATTGGGCCTTGGAGAAGGTATGGGCTCTAACGAATGCCATTGTAGCTCCACAGAGCAACTTACTGACATTATAAATTTGCATATTAAGATCTTAAGATATTAAAATATTAAGATATTAAAATGTACACTCTTTTTCTCACATGGAGAAATTGGTGAATGAGTGAAGGGATGTTGCAGTTAAGTTGATGGAAACAGATGTCTGACAATGTTGCAGGACATACTTTAATTTCCAACAGTGTACGCACGTGTTTTGAATGTTGCTGCCGACCACTCTGACAAGTCTCTGCTCGACCATAGAGAGCAAATCAAGAAGAAATAAAATGGCCGCAAACATAAAGGCTACATAGTAAAGATCCTTATGTGCCCAATCAATTCCTAGTACCCAAGACCATCTTTCTGCTGACAGAGTCTGTGCTCTCAGTGATGGACTACACTTTGAAATGGTCTAATTTTCCATCTGTCCTTTAGTCAGGCTCAACTGTCTGTAGGCCCCTATCGGACTGTGTCCCACTATTTGAAAATGTATCTATTTCGGATCCGAATCCTTGGTCAAGAGGACGCAAATAAATTCCCCAAACTATTCCTTCTCTATTGTAGAGACGAAACTCGCCAACACAAAAACATTATTTACCGGAATTACGGGCATTGCTATAGTAATGTGATCTTGTTGTACCCTCTTGACAATATTCACCCACATATACACTGACATGTTCTTTTGCAGAGTGTGGAAAGTGAGTAATAATTGCTTGGAAATATAGCTATAATGCACTCTAGCTCTATGATGAAATAAAAGAGATTTGAATCAAAATTGACCGGTATGATGGAAAAACAAGCTAACACCATCCATAATGACAAAGGATTAATGTTGCAACGAAGCTAACCAGCTCCGGCTGTGTGCCCGCAGTCCCACTGTGTGTGTTAGATGAGTGTTAGCTGCCATTGGTGATAATGACAGAGGTGCCTTTGTGTCCGGGTGTCTGCTCTGCCGGTATAAGGAGGTGAGGGGTCATGTCGTAGTGCGTGGGGCCCGTGCTGGCGGATGTGCAGTAGCCCCGGAGGCTCTCTGGGTCATATAGGTGCTCCAGAGTGTAGCCTGTCAGAGAGAAGGCTGTATGTTTGTCCAAGTAGGGCCGTGGGTGGGCATGAGAGGGGTAGAGGGCTGGGGCCGGGGTGGGGGAAGTCGAGCACGGGCCCGGCCGACCAAATGGGTGGTGTAATGGCAAAGAAAGTGGAGAAAGATCTGTCTGGAGGTAGTCTTTGGGCTTGTGGAGATGCTCAGACCCTGGGCTGCTGAGCCTGGATAGGGGGGCAGGACTAGGCGCAGGGCTGATCACCTGACTCAAACCTCGACACACCACAGTCTGGAGAGGCAGTGGCCCTTGAGTATATTCAGGGGTGAAGCATGGACCAGGGCCCTTTGGCAGCCCATTAGCTGGTCCCATCGGGGCATCTGGAGGGCCCTTGCGCAGCTGAAGTCGGCATTCTTCTTCCTTGATCATCTGTTGTGTGGCGCGGATCAGTGTCTCAATCTTGCTGGGTTCATGTGGGCTGCAGCGGTAGTGGTCAGCTTGATAGCGATCCCCTGAGTCACTTGCCGAGCCTCCATCTGGGGAGCTGACTACGCTGTCCTCATCCCAGTGGCCCCGGCCTGCAGGAGAAAACAATGAAAACAGTCAATTCTGCGGAAATACTGTCGAAAAACTATCAACAACCCCAGTCTTACGGCAAACACCCTCAATCATCTCTGGATATTGAATAGGTGGTGGGCTCAGTCTAAAAATATCAAAGCTTTATCCGCCCATATAGCTCAGTCACTACCGTGAACTTGGCCAAGGTCTTGGTCCTCACCATGGTAGCTGTGGATGGCTGTGATGTGTGGCATGCTGCTGTTATGTCCCTCTTGGTTCTCCAAGGAGTTCTTGCTTAATGGTAAGATGGACCTTGCAGGACCCCACCATGCATCCCTGCCAGACGGTGGTGCTCCGAGAAAATATCGTCCTGCCTCACATCGACTACGTTCACAACTTTGACCTTGACCATGTGCGTGAAGGTGTGAGTAGCCATCACTGGTGGTGTGATGCTGTTCTTCGGACAAGCTGTGGCAGAGCATGCGAGGATCAGTGAATTGCCTGTAGACACAGGAGGCATCAAGGCCTTCAGTGTGCTCCAGTAGATGAGGGGAAGTTGAGTCGGTGAGGGGGCTGCTGCCCCACGGACTATCCTGGTCAGATTCTGACCGCTCCGTCTGGAAGTTAGGATACTACGAGAAATGTGGGGGGAAGACAAGAAAATACATTAAGAGCCACTGACCTAAAGAATCAGTGCATGCTCATTTCAAAAACCAGTCAAAACAACAGTAAGAACCACAATGTGTGGTACAGTGTTTCAACATTGTAGCAGTTAAGTGCGACCTCAATGCCACTTTCAAAAGTTTCAGACCACTGTACTGTGTATTCACATCAGCATTATGTGTATGATTTGAGTCCAGTAATTTCAATATATTAAATCCTTACCTGTGTGTATGGTGAGAGTCTAGCTTTGGTCTTGGGTCGGGATACTCTGCTCTTAAGAGTTCTGCCGTTCTCTGTGAGGCTGCTGGTGGTGCTGCTGCTGTATGGGAAAGAGGCCTTGGATGTGGCCTGGTCCAGAGAGAGCTGGAGGCCTTTATACTCTGTCTCCCTAAAGACACAAACATACATTTAATGTAGTGCATTCACTGTACTATTGTTGATATTTTGCATTTGCATGTCATAGATTTATGGTCCATAATTACACAAGGAGAGATCCCAGTCCCCTGGAAAGGCTGTTTATTAAAGAACACAAACAGCCCATGTGTACCTGTGTGTTTGGCTTTTCTCTTGGTGCAAAAACCCATTAACATCTGATTAGCAATTAGAGCCTCATCATGGTGCTGAGAGGGCCAGCATGCAGAGAGATGTGTGTTTGTGTTTCTGTATGTGTGAGTGCATCTGCTGGGAGATGTGGGGGTGTGCTAAGAGGGCTGGAATGGCTGTTGGGATGCTTGTTTTACCAGAAGGATTGCAGCAAGGCCTTCAACAAACACTCTACAGACGAAAGCTGTCCAATCAAATACACTGGGAGATTAAAGGCTATGTCTGGCTAAATCAGGCCCATAGGAGAAGCTTGGCTGTCTCACTACTGGGAAAAGGGAATTGATTTCTCACTAAAGTGTTCTACAGATCTCACCATGGATGATGAATCAAGTTTGAGACAACAGAAAACCTGGACAGGGTTTGCTTGAGACAAATAGTGATCCATTATCCACACAACTTACAAAGATTTAATGTTGAATTTCAGCAATTTATGATTGACCTCTTACAAGGGTGCGACCTCAGATTATTTTGATTGCCGATTAATCTGCAGGTTACTCTCTCGGTTCATCAGTGAATTGTTTAGTGTATTAAACCATAGGGAATAGTGGAAAACACAATTTCCCAGAGCCCAAGGTCACTTCTTGAAGTTCTTGTTTTATCAAACTGACAACACCCTAACGTATTACCACCATATACTACAATATAAGACACAAAAAGCATCCTTTACCTTGCAGGAGCTGGAGTCAGAAAATGTTTGGCGTTGCTGCTCAAAAAATGTATATTAATAAATTATTGTGAATATTTGCTTATGAATTTACGATCAAGGAGTCATCTGTTCCAGCTCCAGCCTATTGTGTATACACTGATCACTTTTGCAACATAGAATATAAATACACTAGGGTTAATACAGTCAATGAGTTCAGATACCTGGGGAACACTTCAAATGAAGAAGACAGAGCCCAAAACATCTGTGCGTAAGTGGATTGTTATTGATTTATTAACAAAAAAACTCTATATCAACGGATATCATAACCAATGGTCATTACATCCCTTAAAATGAGGCAGTACCCATTTTCCTGTCCTCGTCACATGTTGCACGATATTTTGTTGAAAGCAATTCAGATTTTACATATAAACACTTTTGGGAGACACAAGGAAGGGGAATTATCAAGTATGTCAGAAGAAATAACAAAAGATGTGAGCCAAAAATGTATTTTTTGCCCAAACAATGATGATTTCTTTTTTCTTATTCTTTATAATATTTGTTTGACTCTTGAAATTTGTTCTGTGACCTCTTGAAGCATCTCAACTCCCAGGTTGCAAAGCAGTTCTCTAAAAGTGAGAAGCTGAGCTGTACGTTCTTTCTCTTTCTGCTTACATGCCTTTATTCAAAGGATTGCTAAATCACTGTTAGGTTGTGGTAGCAGAAGCAGGTGCAGAGGTTATCAGAGCTGAACACACAGTGGGAGTTCACATGCAGGTGAAGTGGCCTTATCAGAGGTGATATTCAGGCTGTATACACTAAAGCTACCGGGCAAACTAACGCCGCTCTGATAACAACACACAAAAGAAGCGTGCTGCCTCATTTTCATCATCACTGTGAGGCTCAATCCATACAGCATCTCAACAAGATTTACAAAAGGCAGAACAAGGAGGAAAGCAAGGCTGCGCTCCCCTCACACTAAGCTGGAGCCCATAAACACTCATCAAGTTTACAGCCTATCAATTAAAAGGCCATAAACACAAAGCTGTTATGGATTTGATGTAGGAGGTAGGGGAAATGTGTGTCAAGCTGTTCTGTGCCTCTGAATGCAGCCAGCCACGCTACTTAATGGAAGGTTTTATAGGCCTCATTCATTCACATGCTCACTTGAACATCTGTGAAATATGCACATCAGGAGTCATAAAATAATAAGATAATAGGCAAGTAAATTGTATCCCTTACTTAATAAGAGGGTAGCTCATGCAGGTAGAGTCTGCGCCATGATTGTAGATTGATTTTATTGGATTGACGCGAAGTAGCAGCATGTAATGAGGATTTCCATGGGGCTGGTGGATTATTTGTGCAGGATAAAGGCCTAGCAAATGCTATCCCAGTCCAGTCAGATATGCTTCAGCACCTGCCTCTGTTTATATACTCTGAAGGCAGAGCTGCCAGTCTTAGATAAACTACACCAGGTGACTGACGCCACCACAGAGAGACTGCCACAGGTAACAGCCAACACATGAGCACACTTAACAAACTCAGTAACAAAGGGCTCAGACATTCTGACATAACTGGCAATCAGGAGCGCAGGAACACTGATAGAACAGGAATGTCTACCATGAGAAACAGCAGGAAAGTTCTGGTCTTGCAAAAATAAACCATTATAACATTTCTTTTGTTTCTAACTGATCACACAAAAATAAAGGCAGAATATGACTTGACAAACTTTCTTCATTCCAAGATTCTGCAAATCAGGCTTCAACAAACAACTGTCTTATTTCCAATTAACCTTCAGTTAATAGCTTCACAGCAACCGTTTGGGTAAATCTCTAGTACCAACACTCATTATCTTATCAAAGTATGACAGCACAACAGCATTCTGAGCAACCCCTCTCTGCCCTGAAGCTGCCAGACATGTCTGTCATTTCATACCAAGCCCATCTAACTGACAACTGTGAGCTAACATGTACCACAACAAATCTACAAAGCAATCTTTTCATGCCAAAAAAATGCTCTGTTTCGCTATTCCCTATCAACAGCAATATAAGTATGCCAGAAGGTAAAAGAGTAATTAGCAAAATAATGATATACAATAGTGATTAAACCAATAGTGATTAGTAATTGTGTCCATCCATCCATCCATCCATCCATCCACCATTTCTCTGAACCATTTGGTCTTTATCAGTCATTTTTAATTTATTTGGAATTATGAGGTCACACAATGTCTACACTGGACATGTGTCAGAAATGTTTGTTTATCTGTTGGAATAGTTATCCATGTTATCTGCTGCCGTGCTCCATTCACTGTAAGCCAATAAAGAAATTAAAGTCAAAGTGATGTGACTGTATGAATGGCTATGTTTTCTGTTTTGTTTTGTTTTGTTTCTTCTTTATCTGATCTTATCCCACTCAGCTATCCACCTACAGTTTTTACCAGATGATTCAACCAACAGACAGACAGAGACAGAGTTAGAGCAGAAAAGTCTGCACAACACTTAATTTCCTCCCGTTTGTGTTCCTTGACAAGGATTTAGCCTGGTATCTGCAGACAGCTGCTTACTAGTGTTAAACACCCAGCAAGTAGGGACAGACTGTTGGCTCCTGTGATTTCAACTCTTGTAACGAGACACAACAGTTTGTTTATTGATTGTCTCAAATCAGTGCGCAGAGCCAGTTTCAGTCTTCCCCTCATCACCAGTCACCTGGAGTTGGACGGGGACATGTTGAGTCATGACTGTTGAGACTCAAGATAGCTGATAGCCAGTTATCATTTACGTTATCTTCTGATTGGAAATAAACTTTTTGTGCATGTTCACAAAAGCTAGATTTGAACAGTATAGGCATTGTGTAGCACTACTGCCATGGTTGACAGACAACTGAAAGTCATTGAAAGGAGGAACATGTCACAGTACTGGCCATTGCTTGATCAGAGGACTGTGCATTAACATCATAGCAGTGATCACTGTAAGAACCTTTTGGATTTCTGTGTGGCTGTCAGATTTATCAGCATATTGGTAACTTACTACTGATAACTAAATCTAGCAGCATTTAGGAATACTCACGTGAGAACATAGTTGACACTGACGATGCAGTGAGGTCGGGATGATCGGCTGTTGTGTACAATGGTTGCATAACTCTGGACCCAGACCCAGCCGCCATGCTTGGCCAAGAAACGGTAGTACTTAGTTGTGACCTGACCTTTCACCAGCACTAAAGACCACAAGATGGGAAAGACATAACAGCAAACCATTACTATGGGGGAGAGACTAACAATGCAAACAAGTACAGCATGTGCTAAATTACATAAGCAAATACATATTACAGCAAAAGGTAATGAATTACCAAAATCAGTCAAATATGACAGTGGAGAACTGCCCCTGATGTGCTTTATATTATCTTAGGCTATGTTCACACAGCAGGCAAATCAGATTTGTCTTTGGAATCAGATCTGAAAGATGGAGTGTTAACACATTATTTGCAAGAGATTAAATCAGATTAGGTTGCTATGGTATATGCTATAACTTTGCATGCTAGCTCTTCAACATGGAGGCATATCCAATCATCACACTTTTGGAACAATTACACTGTTACATTGCAGAGACAGCCTGACTCCACAGTTGTTGTCAGTTGTTCTCTGTGCTGTCTTGCCTACTGCTCTGCTAGCAGTGGCATGGATTCAGCTTCCGATTGAACACTGTGTGCTGCTCTGCAAGTGACACAAAAGACACTTGGAAATCCGTTATGAGCGGTCTGGACAGAGACACATCTGTAGAAATCTGATGTGAATCGCATTTCAAACCCCCTCTAAAGTGGTATGGATCCAATTTGTTGAAATCCCATTTCATGTGTTTTTTTGCTGTCCAGACTTCCTCAAATCAATCTGGATACAATCTGGATATGCCAAAAATCTGGTCTTGTAGTCTAAACATAGCATTATACTCTTGTTAATTGGGGGAATAAGCTGTTTATTACATATTATAAAATTAAAGATTAAGTTTACCCCCCAAAAACATGTTTGTTATATCCTCCCTCATGCTGATGGAAAGTCAGCTGAAGTTTCACAGTCCACAAAGGATTTCAGGATCTTCACAGCAAAACAGGGTTGCAGCATTCTCCTAAACAAGTGAAGTAGCTGGGGACCAACCAAAGAAAAAAAAACATGGAATGGCTCCATACAACTCATCCGGCATAATCCAAGCCAACAGCAGCCCAGGGATCCCAAACAGATTCTACAGGATGTTATTTACAGCCTTAAAATAATAAAATAAGAGCTGAAATCTTCACTGTAGCTGCTATGAGAAACATGTCAGCATGCAGCCCTTAAGCTCGTGCATAAGCTCGACTGTGAGTTGATGGGGTTGAATGGTCTCATCTCATCTCATCTCATTTTCTTCCGCTTGTCCATGAGGGTCGCAGGGAAGTTACCGCATTTTATCCCCCTTTTTCAAGGTGTCGTGGGGGTTACTGGAGCCAATCCCAGTTTCTCTATGGGTGAAGGCAGGGTCATCGCAGGGTCCTTACTGATGTCAGAGGCCGCCACACAAGGTGCCAGCTGCACATCAGAAGCAAGTTTGGGGTTCAGTATCTTGCTCATGGATACTTTGACATGTAGCTCAGTTCCACCCCAGGGGAGCCGGGATTCGAACCAGCGACCTTCACTAGTCAACCAGCTCTACCCACTGAGCTACAGCCGCTCGAGGGGTTAAATAGTGGTGAATGAATTTTTTTTTATTGAAAACAAGTCTCCTCAGTTGTTTAGGTGAATGCTGTAACACCTTTTGACTGTGAGGCACCAAAACTGTTTTGTGGACTACGAAAAGCTCCTCCGACTTTCCATTTTCATGGGGGTAGAAGATAATGTGTGAAATCTAATTTTTGGTTGAAATTATCCTTCATTAATATTAAAAATTAACAACAAATGAATGGAATTGCTTTGCTTTATTCTTAAAAAATAACTTCAGGTAATGTAACATAACAAAATAACATGATCTGACCTGATATAAGACTGCATAGCAACACAACACATAACACAACTTAAGGCCTTTGCTCACCAAGTCCAAATTGTTGTGAAACTGCTGCACGTTTAAAAATAAATATGACCTCATTATGTGTCAATCATGTGGGCAAGGTTTCTCTGTATAAAGGCTTTTATATTGCATGATAGATTAATGACATAATGTCATTTATTAAGCAGTATGGCATTAGAAAGCATAATATAACAGTGCATAGATTGTAGTGTGTCTGTACTTGAACAATGTGCATGTTTATGTAAGTGTGTGTGTGTTTGTGTGTGTGTGTGTGTGCGTGTGTGTGTAGAGAGAATTTGTAGAAAGGTAAAACAAACCTAACTCACACAAGTGATGAGCACAGCGCAGGTGGAAAGAGTCACAGCTGTGGACGTGATGGTAGAGTGTCTTCTCTATCAGATCCTGAGGCTCGTAGCCTGTCAGCTCTGCAACCCTGACACACACACAGCGCGCACACACACACATACACACACAAAGGGTACATTAAAGCCTTCCCACATATAAACATACTCACACTCTCATAGACAAATGTTGTAAGAAGTTTACATACAACTGTAAAGAGCATGTACTGTATATCATAGCAGGCTTAATTATCAGTGGTTTCCACAGCTCTCATGTTTCTGTGATGAATGAGTGGAACACATACTACTTTGTCACAAAAACAATCATGAAGTTTAGTTCAATAATGAATTTATTATAGACATTCTGAAGATGTGCCTAAATCTGCTGGGTCAAAAATATACATACAGTAACTTGAACAATGAATTCCCGTGAACTAGTTGATACAAACTATCATCTGCTGCTGAGAGAAAACTGGTCAGGATGGCCAAGAGTCAACCAAAACGGCTGCTGGAATTGAAGAAACCATTGTTCCAGACACATCACCTTAAAGCTGGACTGTTCTAGAAGAAAACTCTGTGGTCACATGGAACAAAAAGTGAGTTGATTGGCCACAATGAACAGCAATATGTCTGGAGGAGAGAAGGTGAGGCCTTTAACCCAAAGAACACCACACATACTGTCAAGCATGGAGGTGGTAGTATCATGCTGTGGGGCTGTTTAGTTGAACTTCACTGACTCTGTCAAGAGGAGAGGTTAAAAACTCAGCCAGAAGACCACCACAAGCTTGTGGATGGCAAAAGCACCTACTTGAGGTGAAAATGCCCAAGAATCATTTAACCAGTAATAAGAATTACTGTATGTATATTTATGAGCCAGCACATTTGGTCACATTTTCAGAGGAACTATAATCATCTCATTATTGCACAAAACCTCATCAGTGTTTTTTATGACAAAGTAGTTTGTGTTCCACTCATTCAATCACAGAAGAATTAGAGAAATCATGGAACTCAAGACTGCCATGACATACATGCTCTTACCAGTGTATGTAAACCCTGACTGTACATTCCTTTCCCCAACAGGGTTTGGAGTATAATTCTGTGTCAACCAAGAGAGGACTTCTGTTTCTAGTCATTTTGAAAATAACAAAAAAATGTGATAGACATGTATCCACTGTGTGCAGGCAAATACAAAACACTGCATTGTACAAAATGTACCGTGAGTCGAGGAAGATGAGCTTCATGTCCAGGCTGGCTCTGAACATGAACATGTTGCTGTGCAGTTTGATCTCAGTAACAGCGCTGGGTGGCAATGAATGGCCGACAGCCACCAGTCCCACATTCTGATAGCAGCCGTCAAACGGAGACATGTCAAGGCTGTACTGACGGATCTTCAGGTAGCCACTGCAGTGGATCACCTGGGCCAAGAGTTTGCAGATGGATAGAGTGAGTAAGGATAAAAAATCAATCCATACATGTTCCAGTAGACCTATTTAGTCAGGCTCAGGAAGAGTGCAGCAAACACATCCAGAGATGTCCGTCTTTTTATAACAGCTTTATTTTATAACGCTTGCTGAGTGTGTTACTCAGGCCAACATATTCTAATTGCAGGCTTCAGACTGTGTGTTGGGCTCTTCACTCATCACTCTGGATGAGCATTAGTCGGTTTCAAACTTTAGTTGAGTTTTGTCAGATTCTATTTGATTGATCGATTTTACTTCACAGATGACATTGTTGTCAGAGTACTGACTTTATTATGCAGTTACAAAGCACTACCAAGATAAAGACAATTGCACAGTGCCAGTTTAGCAGCACAGCACTGTTACCTTGTAGCCGCCACAGGTTAGACCAGCGTTTCTTTTAGCAAGGACGCATTTCATTCTCAGAAAGAAAGAGCGTTCCATCTCATATTCTGCAGAGAATAAGAAAACATGCAAAAACACCAAGTTATTTATGCTGTGTGATGAATTCTTACACAGTACAGCATGCCTGAGTTGTTGATTACCATGAACAAAGTGTGAATGGTAAGGCTGGTGTGCTGTGAGGACGGCTGTCATTTCATCGTGGTCTGCTGGGTGGATGTATTCATAAATGCTGTTTCCCGTCAATTCTACCTGTTGAAAAGAACACTCATCTCAGAGCTGTGACAACTCAGGGCCAAAGTTTTAGAAGAGGTCACATTCAGCTTGTCAAACCAACCTGCGACAGGCCCAAGTGGACGGAAGCTGTTTCTGATATATACATTATTTTCCCGTCTGGAGCCACCACAAAAATGAAGCCATCTAATGTCTGAAAGAAACAACAATTAGAATGTTATTTCATAGGTTACTAACAAGGCCAAAATGAATTAGCTTTTAAATCAAATCTGTGTTTTTGCCTTGAGACTATTCCCACAGGCAAGGCATAGACACTATATTGTCTTATTATTATGATTAGTGATTAAGATCTGTTGAAATAACATCATGGAAAAAATAATGATTTAAAGAACATAATTAAATAACAAAAAGTAATAATAATGACATGCAATGTGTGCTTTAACCACGCAGTTCATAACAAACATCAGAAACCGTGGCAACCCAATTGCAAGTTTAGATGTTGGCATTTTATGTACCTTCAAACCACACATATGTTGAAACTTTACATTTGTTGAGGCTTTGTTTTTAATACATGGATGTGACAACACTGGCCTTATGCTCTGGTTAGGTTTAGACAAAAAAACAACTTGGTTTAGGTGAGGAAAAAAATGGTTTTGGCTTAAAATAGCTGTTTTTGTCATCACAAACAGCTGGAAGTTGTTCCTCTGGCTCATTAAAAATATCTAGTGGTTTGAAAGTTTAAAACACAAAGTCTCAAACACTTAGTTATAACTTCACTAACATGCCCTCCTCCTACTGACATGAAAGTCAGCTCATATAGGCATGCTTCTAATATGAATGTGTTATTCCAGATATAATACGTCAATTGTTGTTCTCGTACTATGAAACATACAAATTCAAACACAACTGTGGTCAGTAGACACGAAGACTGACAAAATGTTATGCTGAGCTGGTATTTCACTCCACGGAGAAATGTTGCTTGTGTTCTGTCAACCCATTTTGAACAATATAAAACGGAACAATGTGACCTTCATGAAGTTAGGATTTATTACAGTCTGTTGTACTACACTGCATTCACTTTAGCTGGGTGTAGCCTACTTAATAAATGTACATGAAGTGGAACAGTATAATGTAGTTTATTATTAATATATGTCATATTAAGCGATAAGGAATAGTATATAATAATGTAAATGTAAACCTGCAGATCATAATAATCTTAATTGGGGATGTTAATGATTATCGTTAATCGATTAATTGCTGTTTAACCAATCAAAATGTGTTAACCAACATCAGTGATGGCACAAATATATCAAAAAGTATCTTGGGACAAATTACAAATATTTGCTTATCAAATATATCAAAATGAAATACAAAATACCGTTATGCGATAATGTATGTAATAAAAATACAAGTCATTTGTAAGTACAAACTACATAAAATGACATTTTATCCAAAGATATTATTAGATATCATAATTGTGAGAAATGTCTACATTTTTTGCCATTTAGTAGCCTCAGTATGGATTTTGTTCGGCCAGTTGTTGAATAGCAATAGGCCGGAGAGTTGCAATTAAAATGAAGCCCTTATTTTGTTTTATTTAGTCTATTATTGTATATGAGTATTACTGTTCTTTTAACTCCCAGGATAGCCCCCACTGATAACACGTCCAACATAGATCATGTCAGCAGTTAAAACTGTTTTCTAATGGAAAAATCCTTACATTATTCATATTATTGATTAAGCAATTCTTAAGGACGCTATTAATCAAAGTAATTTATTCAAGTTTGTGTCTCTAATATTTACCTATACCAATTTAAGCTCTAATTTTACAAGCACTTTATTTCCATAGCTGCTAGCTTGTGGCTAAAGTCTTCAGTGGTTTGTCTTCACTCTGTGGTCCTCGGTCAGCACCGACCAGCATAGCCTTATTCGCCTAACCGGTCGACCTACATTGTCATTATGAAACCTCATTTTAGGTCAGCCTGTTGCCCTATTTGACTATTCTGTGGAACTGTTTGATAAGCTTGTAAACCTCTGGTCCTCTCCACTCTGTAACTGACAGTCCTGTTGCCATGATCGGCCAACATGGAGCTCTGTTCAGCTCTGGTCTGTGTCTGTCTGACCAGGACTGGCCAACCTGTGGTTCTCTCTGCTCCATTGTGTTGCTGCTGATGTGAGAGGGGCTGCAGGACACACTGAGGCTCTGTGCGTGACCAGGAATGTGTTCAGCTCATTTCACTCTTAAAGCACATGAATGAAGGCAGCAGGAGGCAGATGGCAGCAGCCATTAACCTCTACACACACACACACACACACACACACACACACACACAGTCTACCCAGGTCTGAATAGTAATAATGATGATACTAATAAATAGAATAATAATTGTTATTATTATTGAACAATAATAATAATAATAATAATAATAGTAGTAGTAGTAGTAGTGTTAACCATTACTATCAGCATGATTATTATGATTTTCATTATTATTATTGGTGTTATTATCATTATTATTATTGGCATTGTTATTATTGTTATTATTATTATTATTATTATTATAATATTACATCATTACAATCATTATCATTATTGCATCTATTTTGGGTGAATTTTTGAAAGAGCTAAGTTCATTTTTCTTTCATTTGAATGAGTATTTAGAAGGCCATTTAAATTACCTTAAAGCCCACAATGTGTTTCAGCTGCTTGAAAAGTGGGAAAACTCTCCACCACAGTGTTAAGTACCTGTAAGAGATGGGAGCCTAGTTCCTGACTGACTCCATCCAGAGAAGTGCTGCGGCTCACATGACCCCAGGACTCCCCAAGGCCTGGTAAACAAATCACACACACACACACACACACAAAACATAGTTACAAGAAATATACTTTCATAATGTACAAATTTGTGTAAGGGGTTGTCTGTAGTTTAGACACTCTATCAAATGAAATGTTAATGAGAATTATTTTTTTCTGCCTAAACAAACTAAACAATCAAACTCTCTTTAATAAACTGAATAAACAAACTGACCTTAAAGGACAAATTATTTATGCTGTTTTACTTTGTTTATATGTGGCGGACCCTGCCAATTTTCTAGCTTCAAACTGAGTTCTGGGACCTTATTTTCCCCTGAGTACAGCTTGTTTGTTCACTTAAGGACAAAATACATGTTTCTGAGTTTGTATTATTACCTCATTAATATTGTAAATATTACAATTCTGAGTTTGAATTTCTTCTCCAAAATGACACAATGCCCCTTTAATTACAGCAATGCAGGACCAAATAATGCTGACAATAATGTACATCATGCTTCATAAGATACTTTCAATACACACCATTATTTTCAGTCCTTTATCCTTCAGTACACAATTTCTAAATATGATTTCAATTTTAAGATTGTTCAGACATTTAACTGCATTCTATGATCACATACAAGAGAGACGGATGAGAATAGCAAGAAAAATGAATAAAGTGGCGGCTCTAAAACATCGCGAATGTTGCAGAGTGACCATCTAAAGCGCAGATCGTCAACAGCAGAGGTGAAAGCGCCGTGAGAGCCGGTGTGATGCAGCAGCGCTCCGCATTGAAATGCAAATCCCGCACTGCAGAGCAAACAGGCGGCATGTAGGGAGCACAGCGCCCCACAGCCTCCGGACCCACGTGGGGCCAATATGGACTTCATGTTTGCATGAAAAGACGCGATCAAATTAATCGACAAGTACTGACTAGTGAGAAAAAAGTGTCTGACTTGCACTTCACTTTAAATACAAATACATATAAAGACAGAGCCTCTAAAGAGCCTTGTCGGACAGGAACCAGCGCCGGGAGAACGAGCTGAGCCGCAGAACACCGCCGACAGTCCGCTGTCCTCGGATCCACCGCGTCCACTCGTGATGAGTTAACACAGCGTGAGGCCGCGCAGGACGTACACCTCATCAGCCTGCGCGTCCTCTGAGGCCACTCTGCTGCCGCTCGCATACATGTTTCATCAGGCCGCAGAAAAGTTCCTGGGCTCTATAATAATAACTTAACAATAACAATAGTAATACAGAAGTAAGCATCATCATCATCATCATCATAAAAATACTAAAATTCTACTACTACTACTACTACTCCTACAACTACTACTAATAATAATAAAATAGTAATCTAGAAGTAATAACATAATAATAATAATAATAATAATAATAATAATAATAAAATAGTAAAATGGAAGTAATCATAATAACATAATAATAATAATAATAATAATAATAATAATAATACAATAGTAATATAGACTTAATAATAATAATAATAATAATAATAATAATAATAATAAAAAAAGATTAATATAGAAGTAACAATAATAATAATAATAATAATAATAATAATAATAATAATAATAAAATAGTAATATATAATTAATAATAATAATAATAATAATAATAATAATAATAATAATAATAATATAATCGTGTTGGCAGGTCTTTGTCGTTAAATTAATTAGTAAAACACTCATGGTCAGCACAGAAAAGAAAAGGAGAGAAGAGAAGAGAAGAGAAGAGAAGAGAAGAGAAGAGAAGAGAAGAGAAGAGCTTCTTCTGTTCTCCTGTAGCTTCATGGTAGGTGTGCTGACATTGTGTCCATTGGCAGTGTTGTAGAGCCTGTATAATAACCCGCACAGAGGAGCCGGGCTCCGGGCTGAGCTGCAGGTGAACCACCAGAGGAGCTGTGTGAGAGTCCGAGCTGCTGCACTGAGCAGCGCCCCGCTTCTCAGCAGATGTGTACGTCCTATTTATTATTAAAACACAAGATGTTATTTACTTGTTCTTCTCATTCGCATATACACGTTTAGACAATCATGGGACTCTGATTTGATACAATACGTTTTGTTGTTGCAATTTTACATTAGTAGAGCATTCGTGGAGTGACGCCGCGCAGTGCTGCCAGAAACAGAGGAGTTTGCGGCATGTCCCGTAAAGACTGCGCAAGGTGAAAAAACACCAAATGCATGAGAGGAAAAAAGAAGCGCATCTGTTTCATCTGGTGAAGATCGCGTCAGATCTATCGACCCTGAGCTCCAGAGCGGATGTTTGTTTTACAAAGACATCTAAAAAATAAAATACGAGGCCAGTCACATAGGCTAATTAAACAATATCATCGAAATAGCAAGACATTCACTTGTGAGAAACACGTTTGAATAAAGTGTAAACTAACTTAATTAATAATTACTAAAGCCGTTACACCATAAATCAATTGGTTCAATTCAACAGTTTATAACACTGAAGCGAATGTGCTGAGGTGCGGCAGCTTCTGATCCCGTGTTCCCTGAACGCGTCATAACATATATTCACACAACAGCAGCATTCGTGATAGTAATGAACTTAATGTGGAGTGTCGGGATGTGTGACTGAGGGAACGGGACACCTCTCAACAGTCACAAACTGACCGTAGAGGGCTATAAAGTGTGAGAGCTAGGCAACATCAGCTGAGCAAAAACAGTCAGCAAGCTTTCTTATAGGTGCATTAACAATTATCATGTATAGAACATGTTGCTTATTTAAAGTCACACATAATGTTTTAATCATAAATCAAGACAAGAAGTGCATCTGCTGAGGAACACCACGAGGTGCAGGTGACAGCTGAGGAGGTGGCCCTTGAGTTGGGCTCATTATTTTGATCTTTACTTTGTACTGACTTTGTGATTTGAAGCTACCTTGACCCTATAAATAATTTAAGATTTAATCTGTATCAGTCACTGTAAACAAGACCGAAATAGATATCACATTTATCATACAGTAAATATGAGAAGTGATTTTAGTGCTTGGGTGGAGAGAATTCAGCCAGATATTTGTGGCGTGTAGTGTCGTGTAATTTAACCCAGTGTGGACACCATCGCTGAGGTCGAAGGTCATACTACTGACCACTCTGAGTGCCATAAATAAAAGTGCCCTGCGCCCCCAAGTCACAGAAAAACTAGAAAGAAATCCTTCAGTACATCCCCTTAAAATCAAGAACAATTTCATCTTTTCTTCCCCCCACTTATGCAAACCACTCAAACACTCACAGATGGGCTTCACAACTGAATCGCCATGCGTGCCCTGTGGTGGAGAGTATGTGGGGGTCCTTGGACTAAAAAGGCGTGAGGAGTCTGAGTGAAGAGGTCCGGCCTTTTAAAACAGCAGAGGTGATTTAATGGGGAAAATACAACACGGCCTGTAAAAGACGGAGGAGTAGAGGAGTAGAACCCTGCAGCCTGAAAGATTGTCCCTTGAATTATTCAGAGCTCCAGCTTATGTTGCCACACATGTGAAACAGCACAGTTTAGCAGACAAGATCCAGTCATGCAAGAAATTCAGAATGTAGGCGGCTGGCAGAGAGCCTTTGAGGGCAAACTGAAAAATACAGCCAAGTGCTGAGTGTACAGTGTGACGACCGGACTAAGTACTGATAATTGCAACCTGGTGGATTTTGGAGGGAGAACTCTTCACATTAAATGCACCTTCATCAAGGAAAACTGAGCTGTCTGACTTTCCGTTAATCCACTTCTTCCTGATTCACACTAAACATTCCAACATCCAGTCACAGCTCTTTGGAATCCTGTGGTTCAATAATAAGGGGTTTCTCACAAACACCCTGCACTTTGCTTTATGCAACATTTATTATAAGACTTTCTTGGAATGTAATACTGCAGCACAGTTCCATATGAATAATACCAAATGCTTATGCAACAACATTTGTATTTGTTTATGTGAACATTTGGTTCCTTATCTGATTTTGAAAATGTACATTGAAAATGAACCAAAATGTAGATATATGTGTATATGTGTATATCCCTCTATGGTACACATTATGATGCCAGTTGGGGAAAAAAAGATGTTTGGAGTGGTTTTTTTTTGGTCATATAATAAACCAAATGAACATCATCTAAAGACATTATCAAAGTATGCTTTTAAAAAGCGCTCTGACAAAATCAGCCATAAGGTATTGGAACTTGTCCCCTGCTCGCGCTATTTATGACACATATGATAATGCGCACTATGATGAATGAATTACATTCAGGTGATCCAGCAGGCGTTTGAATGCAAGGTCCAGAAAATGTAGCCGACCATTTAGTTTGACTTGGTTGTGTGTGAACATGTTCTGCGTGGTGTCAGGTTTGATTCCTGTGGTTATAAAGGCCGCGCACATTAGATATAAGCAGCAGCTACAAATGCTGTGATGCACAGAGCTGGATAATGGATGTGACATCCTCTCAATATAATATATCTGCTCCTAACAAACACACCTGTATTTTTATTTATTGTCAAACTGAAATGAAGTAGGCTAAATAAACAATAGGATGCAGTTCCTCCTGGTGATCTGATAATGGGTTTTATCACTTGTTCAAAGCACATCGTCACGTGCATAATGAGATTAATCCTATGATTGTGATGCTGCACTGTGACAGAGCTCATGTCTGCAGTATGTGAGTCCAGTGATCTTAATGATGATTACAACACAGTGAGAGAGTGGAAGCACACAGAGGGTCCATGTCTCCTTTGTGTTTCCCTCCAGGTTCTTTGTCACTCCACCGCCGCCTGCTTTACTGTTACAAGGAGCTCCATATGTTGAGGGATCAGACGTGCACATCATACTAATATCGGCGGCTCTGCACCAGTCGCGCAGGACGGAGCCTCATCACAGCTAATCTGCTGGCAGGGGCCGCCAGGGCCCCGAGGAGACGCCACATCGCTACAGGCTGGGGACACGGACAGGCGGACTGAGAGACACGGGAGACTGCTGCTGACTCCACACACTCATTTAATGAAGGAGGACAAACTGCGGAAAATGTTGATTCTGACTCATGTCGTCTCTCTGACCACATCACAACAAGCTGCTTCATTTAATGTCCTCGCGATAATACACATTTTGCTGACTGATATTTTATTATTATTATTATTATTATTATTATTATTATTATTATCAATAATAATAATAATAATAATAACAATAATAATCATAATAACAGCCCATTAGGACAGATGTAATGCACATTTACCAGTTATGCGCTGAAGCAGTGGGTTTAAAAAAATAAATAAATAAATAACTACATTAGGCCGATTTAAAATGTGCGCTCGATCACTTCCCACCGTTTTAGAGAGCACTAATGTTCAACAATAAAAATACACGAAGCACATTTTTAAAAGCAAGCCAAACGACGCGACACATTTCTGTGCAAATCTGTGCATGTATTTATTTTTATTTTTTACATTTTTGATAAAGTTGTAAGATATTTGAAACGCGGAGTCACCGATTTTTCGATCTTTTAAAATTCAGAAGAAAAAAAAGATTTCGGCATTTGCTGGCGTCAGATCACCGCCTCAGACACCACAACTGTTCGTCAAACAGGACACTTCATTATTTACAATGTAGCCTATTATTTGATATAAATAGGCGACATCATGAAAAAGGGCTATACAAAAATAATAAGCACAGGCCACGGCAACATTAGCTTAACATGCCGATAGAATCTTAATTGTTCATGTCAATTGAATGTATAACCAGCCTTTATATAAACAGCATAATAGTCTAACAGTTTAAACTATGTAGTTGGTTTCAGCCTACTGCTACACATGATTACTGGTGAGCCTGTGTGATTATTAGGTTGCAGCAAACGGCTGATAGGCTACAAGTCATTGTGTGTCAGCGTAATTGTTATGTCTGTGTGTTATTCCTTCAGGTGAGCGGCTCTCTTACCTTCCGGAAACACTATTCTCATCTTCAGGTAGCTGGTGGTCAGTCGGATGATGGAGGCTTTGTCCAGCTGGGAGGTGATGGCGGAGGGCAGCGGCAACAGTTTGGCCAGTTCGTAAAATTCACTGTTTTCCTTCTCCCGTCGGGTCCGGGCAGCATTCTTAGACTTCTCCTTCATGTCGTCGTTCTCTCTGTCACACACGCTGTTCCACTGTCACTCACTCACTCACTGTCCAGGTGGCTCATAGCATTGTAACGTCTCCGAACATGAAGTAGACGCGTCCCTCTGCTCGGCCTACAATCCACAGCTGCTGGCGCGTGGACACGTTCCCATAGCTCCAGGTGTTGGCGGCGAGCGGGGCATGGCTAATTCCTGGATTTCGGAGGTTTATAGAGGTTTTAGAGGCGTTCTGGTCAGCCCATCAGAGGGCTCACCGCACACTCGGATCCATTATGCCTGGCGTTAACGGGAACAGTGGAACTGCTGGACACATCGGGCCCTATGGATGACACAGTCATCAGCAGAGCTTCATTAGTGCCCTCATCACTGCCTGTCAAACACTGAAGACACAGCTAGCGTCAAACTTACGAGGACACTTGTTTGAATCTTTCTACAGAAAGTGACTGTATTTATCTATTTTTTTAATTGAGCTATATTTAACAGAACTATATGAGCTTGTCCGCTTACCTCAACGCGGTTACAACCGACAGTTCGCTAGTGATGTGACGGCTGCTGGGCTTCAAAGTGTCCGGACCGGACCTCCAGTGCACCTCAGCGTTGGCATATCTTCGATCCTGTGTGATTTTATGGAAAGCAGCGCGCGCTTAGCCTCCTGCTGCTGCAGGCGCGGAGACCCGCCCACTGCAGCGAACTCTGCGCCCATTGGACAATAGGTGCCCTGTTCACGTAGTCATTGGCTACTCTTTAGAGTGACGCGCTCCGTGAGGACCGGGCTGAAAATGTTCACCTCTGGCCCGTTCACTGGCTCCATACTGGGATCAAACGGCATGTGGAACTCCTTAAAAAATACGTCACTTTAAAATATGAATTGTCTGTAAAAAGAAAAACACAGATTTTGTCGAGATTTCCTTACAGCATTTTAATCTATTGGAGCGTCTCTTCCAATCGGCATAGACTGACAATAACTTCACACTCATGAGTTGTAGAATTGTTTTTGCAGCTCAAATTCAACAAAACATGAGCCTGAACTTGAGTGTATAATGTTTGGTACAAATATGTTAATTTTACAAGCAGATTCTAACAATTTCCCTTGCGAAAGACCGAGGTGTGATTTATAAAGTAGCGGTGTTAGGTGTTAAGAGTTAAGAAAATCGAGAGTTTGGCGTAGGCCTACGTTCATTCTAAATCGTGTCTGTGCAGACTGAGGCAGAGGGCGACTGGAGCCTGGACAACCGAATCGAAATGGTTGCATAAGTTCAAATAAAAGGGAGGTTTATGTTCAGTTTATGCGTGACTGATCTGTTGCGTCTCCCCCCGGAGCTCTTTGTTGTTGTTGTTGTTGTTGTAGTTTTTATTTTTTTTATTTTTATTTTTTTCATGTTCTGCACAAAGGATAGTTTTCACTTTCTTGGTCAGGTGATGTAGAACAGGTACACTGTGTGTTCAGTATGGAAACCCCTCAGGACGGATTCGGCTACTGATGCATGACTATCAGCACAGCACTGAGCGGCAGCGGCCGGCAGGTATCGGATGTTAGTGGAACGCGGCCTCGCGGTAGATGACGCGGAGCCCTGTGTGCGGCCGCCAGCGTCCATGATCACGGCAGCGACAGAAAGCAGCCCTCAGATCAGTCCCTCCGGATTAACGTAGGCTACGTGCCGGTGGTCGCAGCGCTTTTTCGTACTACAGTAACTTTATTTGTAAGCTGTGATGAGGAACTGTAAATGCATTCGTCTTTACTCCCACGACTCTCCTTATTATTTAAAATATGTCTATTTAAATTCTATTTAAAAAATCAAAAATGTAACTTTTTTTTACAAGTTTTTTTTCGGCTGCTGTTGTCCAACACTTGCAGGATAGGATGGTGATGATGGTGGTGATGATGATGATGATGATGATGATGATGATGGTGATGGTGATGGCAGAGCGGCCCTCTCTTCCTCCCCGCCTGTGTTGGAGCCAGGGCGGCCGCTCGGTAATGGGATCCAGCCTGCGGTGAGAAAATCACCCGGGATGCTGTAGGCGCACGGAGCGGTTGACGCCGGGTTAACCTTCGCTTCAACTCCAAATTTACAGGCAATTAGAACGCGTCTGTGGAAAATATAAGTATCAAAAATACTCCGTGTGATTAAGTCTCTATGCTGTCAGGACAGCACTCGGACCAGTGATGCAGAGATCACAACAAGCCGATCAGATTGCGTTAATACCGACACTTCACTGCGTTTTCCTTAGTAAGATAGAAAAAAAAAACATTAAAAACACGTGCCTTTTTTAACAAAACTGCACTTCACATTAAATTGCCTTCAAAGCCGTTTTAATTAAAATATTTAATAACAGCACAAAGTTCCTTTAGGGTGGCAACACAATCTTGAACAAATAATGCAAAAATAAAAAATAAAAAAATATATTAGAAATGTTTATTATCCCACATTTTTATCACCAACTAGTATCATTATCATATTACTAGACCTGTAGGTGCAGGCAATCATCAACCAAAGAGGGCAGCTGCTCTCAGGCCTCCGCAGGGCTGCAGGAACATGCCAGGGGTCCTCAGGGCAGAAATCAGATGTGGACCCCTCCTAAGAGCCCCAGAAACCACCCAGTATTCCTACACGGAATGGTGTCTTGTCTTTTGCTGTACGTCCATTAGTATGTGATAACTTGATTATGCATTAATTGTTCTGTCAACCAATCAATTCTATGTTAACATAATATTTCAAGCAAAAATATCCCAGAATCACTGTCCCAGCTTTATAAATGTGGGACTTTGCTGATTGATTCTCTCTCAGTAAATTAAAACATGCCTATGTTTTAGCTTAGCAGAGCTCGTCAGTGCCTCGGGTTCCAGGCTCTGACCCAGGTTCTGGCCAAGGCTCTGGCCCGGAGCTACAGCCTGCTCCTCATGGATGTGTTAAAGGCAGAGAACACATTTCACCAAGTTGTACTGACTGACTATGAAGTGGCAATAAATGATTGACTTCTTCTTCTTAAACATTTTTGGGTTTTGGACTTTAAATTGGACAGAAGACATTTAATGATGTCACCTTATAAGATATTGCAGATTTTAAATACAGATTTTTAATTGATTTTAATGAATAACCCTAACCCAAATTAATTGGCAGAATGATTTGAATTATCTCTAACTGCAGCACTATTTTATATATTGATTTGTTGCAGAATTTGCTGTCTGGTATCATAGTATAAAATAAAACATTAAAGGTCTTCAAGTTGGCTCTTGTCCAAAACAGGGCCTCAAGATCTGGTTAAGTAAAATTACATCTAAAAATAGCAAGTTACCCGATCTTCAAGACAGTCAGTCCCTATAATGAATTTCAGTTGAAAAACGTTCATTATCTCAGTTTTATGCATATATGTTGCATGTTTCTAAATGAATCTATGTTAAATCTAATGATCAGAGAGCAAACCAGGGGTTATGTAGGACTACAGCATGGAATGCCTGCACAAACTGATGCAAATTAGATGAATAGGCAGCTAACTCTGCCCGGTTTGTTCAGATCTGTTTGGTTCATTATGTGGAAACAAATCTGATGAATGAAATATCTGCTGCGGTTCTCCTCCCAGCACAACTCATCTCAACTCAAGTCAGCCACTGAAAAAGTCAGAGAATTTATACACTTGAGTGAAACTATTAATTTTTTTGGTTGGGCTTTTATACATTTTACCAGTCACATTTGTAACAGTAAAAGAAAGTCATATTTTGGCTCAAAACCTTCAGTTTTATGTGTGTATCTACATGTAGTTGAAAAAGTATGACATCAACTATCACGTACTGCTGCCTTCTGTTGGACTATCAAGACTTTGGGATAGTAATGTTCTAGACCAGGTATCTCAGCTGATACAGAGACGGAGCAGGGACACATATAACATCAGGGTGAGCCACAGTCACAAGTTGGCAGCAGCTGTATCATTGCTAATGTATGTGTGTTAGCCTTATTGTGCAGTGTCTCTGGAGGTTTGTTGGATTCATGTTACTCTGTATTTTTGAAAAAATAATGCAGTAACTCAGGGGACCCTCTAGGGGGCGCAGACCCCTTTTGAAGACCCAAGTTCGAGATCTGTCTTTTATATTTCTATATCAAATTGAACGAACTGTTGATGAACTTCTGTTGTCAGTGCAGTGACTTGATAGACACACAACTCAGATGTAGTTTGTCCTGAAGGGGTAAATCGGACTGATGTGGTATCACAGAGTCGTGGTGGCAGAATAATGAACACTTCATTAGAACTCTCCTGAAGACGTTTCTGAATATGTCCTGCATTATAGCAGGGATCTATTAGTGGTCAACTCATCCCGTTAGTGCCCGGCATTTTACAAAATTAATACTTTAATCTTATTGAAGATTCTGCATTCTGTGGTGTTAAATAGATGCCAGCCACAGTGTTCAGTTGCTACAATCAACACATTGACATCTCTCAGATGGAAACACACAGGTGTAAATAATCTAATGGATGTTGACTAAATTCTGCTCAGCTGCTTCACTTTTAGGGTCCTGCTATTGTTCATGGCTTACTGAGACACTTTAGTAGAATTCAGCCATTGCTAATGATATTGGCAAGTAGTCCTGCTGTAGTGACGTTTGTAGGAGTGTGGACATACAAGTTCTACTGACTGTTGTAGCACATCTCACTTTAATGCCAGGGAGTTGCATTCTGTGTCAGGCCTAAAATGACAGGCTTGTTTTGTTTGGAATCATGATCTTTTACCAATTTTTGAACATGTTTCAGTTGCCTAACCGCACTATTCATGAGCAATTATCAGTATAGCAGAGGTACCATAAGAGGATATTTGCCCTTTCAGTACCTAGAGGAGTGCTTCACTGATTAGCATTGGTCTCCTGTGACACTGTTCCACAACAATGTCTACTAAACTATAAGTCTACTAAACTGTCTTCATTCTAGCTCGACATCAGCAGATGTGTTACAGTACGATCACAGAATAGTGTAATATTAACTGTTCTGTTTGACAGCAGGGATGATGAATGGATGAACATCATCTGCTCAAACGTTAAAGTAAACTAGCTGGTGAACAAAATGGAGCCTTCAGCAGCTAAAGAGCCAGATTATTTTTTCAAAAGCTTGTGGAGACCAAAAACAGAGTTAAAGGAGATCGAATATTGGACTTGCACAACCATGGTTCCTTATAAATGGTAATGTTGCTTGATGAATAACAGCAATAATAATAACAGATAGATTTTATATGCTTTGTCCGTTGGAAGTGTGACTAGACAACAGTTTTCCGTGTATACTTGAAAGGTGTTGATGATAACTCAACGTTATGTTGACAACTTACAGCAACAACTCACTGGCTTCACCAGCATGTCAGTATGTCCAGTGTATTCTAGTCGAGTGCTAAACCACTCTACCTCCCCTACAGGTCTGTACAGGTGTAACATGTTGTTTACATGTCAAACATGCATTTGGTGTAGCTGCAATTAAGGTTCATCAGCTGAGGTTCGTTAACAGACTGCAAAACCTTTGGCAGTTGGGTAAGGGCATCTACTAATTGGAAGGCCGCTGGTTCAAATCCCGTCTCCCGCCAGCCGCATGTTTTAGTGTCCTTGTCCTCGTGGAAAGTGTTGTAATACACTTTGAGTGGTCAGTGAACTGGAAAGGTGCTAGAAAAATGCAACATCATTTACTAAAATTGTTTTTAATGGCTCAGATTGTCCCATCCAGGAGCAATAAGTTGAGGTGAAGATCAAACAGGCATACAGGTTTGGAGGGTCAGATAAGGAGGATATGGATCCAGTCTTCAAGAGAAAGGATGCTTTTATTCAGAAGCTGATCAACACATTCAAACATGATGGTTTGTCTGACGGTTTTGCTGTCTTGTGTGAGTTTCGTCAAACTTCTCCACTGAACTGTTTGATCACAAGTTGGCAGCTGGGGACACTGGAGATTTATAACCGACAGTACTGTGAGAGTTTGGTGATCCTGAGTGAAGCCCCTGTAGTGGAAAGAAGCATGTTTCACACACCTGCAATGAAATCCACTCCAGGAGAGGAAAACGGTCAGCTGTAGATTAATGCTATTAAACTAACTTCTGATTTTAAAGGTCCCATATTCTACTGTTTTTCATCAATCTCACACAGCTGTCAGAGGTCCAACAACACTGTATTTGAAATGCATTGCCCCAAACCCATCCGTGGTCCTGAATTTCAGCTGTTAAAAAGTCGCTCAAGTGAGCTCTACTGAGAGCAGGCTGTTTCTGTGCCTGCACCTTTAAATGCTAATGAGCTCCGTCTGTCAACACCTGCCTTGCCTGCTACACGCCCCTCTCAGAGAGAGGATGCCTCTTATGCTAGCAGTAGCATGCGCTAACGTTCACGGTGGATGTAATGCTATGGCTCGCAGAGATGCTGTCATTCAACCAGTTTTACCCAGAATCGGACCCAGAAGAAGAGGCTCCTGAAGAAGTACAGACTCTGCGGCTGCAGCAGGACGTTTCAGAATGGTAAGTGTGTCTGAATAATGCTAGTTTGTTTGTATGTGTTGTTACATTCACTACCATGTAGCTAATGGCTAACTGTTTGTCTCCAACACAGTCTCCAAACTTTTGGACACTGTTCGCATCGTCTCTGTCTCCAGTCTGCACGTTTCCAGACTTTTTACTGTAACAACCAAGCTCCCTCGTAATATTATTAACATTTAACTCGCTTCAAACGCCATTGCATAGCGGACCGAAGTGGAGCTAACTAGCTAGCCAATTTCCAGCTGACTTCACCATACTCGTAGGCAACTGTAAATACTATCAAATCGTGGCTAAACTTACCTGTGGCTCGGGTGCAGTTGCTGGGTCCGGTATGGTTGGGACTGATCCTTTTACGAGGGTCAGTGTCGAGGCAATGCCAGCTTTGTACTGACCCTCATTACTGAATCAGTCCGACGTAAAGTGGTTAGCGCACACACACACACACACACACACACACACACACACACACACACACACACACACACACACACACACACACACACAAGCTAACAGGAACCGCAGTCGGCACGTTGTCATTAAAAAATGAAATACAACCACTGTCTCTTCTGTTGTTCTGTAGCTGGGACAGAATATAGGTACTGATGTTGATTTATACAACAAACAACAGAGCAATTTGTGTAGCTCTGAGTGACGAAATTGCGAAACACTGCTATCTGTTACGTAACCAAAGGAGCTGAATCTGAACAGCCTGTAGGAGTGCTGTGTTACCAGTGGGTGGGCTGCAGAGACCATGCAGGAATCGCTTGTTTTCCTCATTCTGGGAGTTGGTTGGCTCAGGGAGGACCAGTTTATATGTAGAGACCAGAGAAAACATGTTTTTCATAATATGGGACCTTTAAATCCACTCAATATAGCTTTTTTTTAAAAATGTTGAGTCACAAGAACTAGAATCCTTGCAGCACTTGATCTAATGTCATTAACTGCTCACCGTCTCATCTATATTCACCCCTTGCTATTTTCCTATAAGGCCACAGTGGTTGTCATGATTTACTTTAGGTAATGGCTGTCTGTGGTGGATAATTTCTGTCTCCTTCAGGGACTTCCTATTTACTCCTGTCTTTTAAAAGTAAGACCCTTAAACATCAGTTCTATATTTCTGGCCAATAAAACAACAGTTGAGCACTGAGTCACAAAGGGCATGCTGCCATGTTATTCTCTGTCCAGTTTAATCTGTAAAGCATGTTGTATGACCACATCTCAATACAATGTCCAGCAATATCATAGTGGAGATTATTATAAAAGTGCTGATCAAACTGGAAACAGGAGAGGTTTATGATTTGAATACACAGGGTGGAGATTCTATATGAATAGTCAATATTTCTCAGTTATATTGCCGTATTGTGTACTTTCTGTCACAAATATATTTAGTGTCATGGGATGCCTGCAGACCTTTTTCTCCATGGCCTATGGAAGGGTAACATGTGACTTGTTGACATAACTCTGCAGCAGCCTCTGTTACATATTGGATGTTGACTGGGATTGATTTTTTTGAGTAAATGTTGTGGAGCCCAGTTTGCTCAGACAAACTACGGCGGCATACAAAATCAAAGTGAATTTCTGTCCTATATCAGCAGACTCTTTCAGTGGCTGTGGCTTATGAAAGCAGACTGTAGCTGAAACTTCTACCTAAATTAGAAAAACTTACCCAGGATTCAACATGGCATCATTATCTAATTGTTGCCAACTGTGAGGCATCAGTGTGCTTCAAAGGAAGCAGATCACCTAACAGTGTCTATAACCTCCTGTCCAGTGCCACACTCAAGGATAGGGGGTTTCACACATTTATCTATGATTTTTGTGCTTTTAATCTGGTTAAGTAGCTGATGTAGTGTAATCATTTCTTTGTTTGTCTATTTCTAATGTGTTTATTGTTAATATTTCTGACTTTGTTGTGCTATCGAGCCTGAGTGGGCACACTGAGTTTTATTTAGAAAGTTTGACCTGATGCACTGCGCCGTTCAGCTGCCTGACTTACTGTCTGGCATGATCCGCTCCGCACAGATCGATGCAGCTGTGGTCTCCGTCCATCAAAAATAGACTTGTACGTAATCTCCGCAGAGCAGAGGGGCGAGCTGCTTCTGGGATGCTGCTGAGGGGTTTTGGGGTGCAGCTGGTGGAAACACGAGCATCCTCAAGAACTGCTGCGATCAGCTCCGGCGACCGTATCGCGGCTGTACTGCAGCCATGACGGTCCCGGTGAAATCTGGGGGTTATTCCCATCTGTTCTTGGAGAGAGATGAGGGAGGCAGAGTGATGTAGCATGGTGTTCACAAATATGCCTTTAGATTTGGTCGGATAACAAGTTGGACAACATATCTCATGTGAAACACGCTGACGCCTTAAGTCTCAGTAAGAAAAAAGTGATAGGCTTTTGAAAATGTTCAGATAATGAGGACTGGCTGTCCTCCAACCTTTGGTAAAGAAAGTTTCATACTTCATGGCCACATGTAGATTGGGACATTTCTTGCCCATTTATATCATGTTTGGTCTAGAAAACCAGACTTTGAAGGAGGCACAATGTGAAATGGGACATGTCTGTCAAATTAGGTTAAATCAGTCAATTAAAAACACAACATGTTTAACCAAACTAAAATATCAAGATCATGTTTTTCACTTTAGAAGAGATTCCTCTTAACAGACCCCACATTTACAGCGAGTACAAGGTGCACAAATGTACCTCGTCTTGTTCTAACAGTAGCTTCAATAGACCAGAATGCAATGCAGTCACAGGTTTTTAAGGTCACACATTGTGGAAAGTCATGTTCATGTCTTTTTAACAGAGCAGGTCGATGTGATCTTTAAAAACTGTGAAAGTATCAAAACCCTCAATCCATGGAGAGGTGCACACAGCCAGCATTCAGAAACCATGTCTTCAAATGAACCGACAGGACTACAGTAAGTTGTGATGTCACCTCAGAGAGGCGGGAACGAAAGCAGAGTGTTCAGTCAGAGGGTGAATAGAAGTGCTGCAGCATCTTTAAGTAAGAGATGAAGGTCACTGCAAAATAATTGAAAAAATGAATGACTGACTGAAGTTGAAGTTGATAAGTGAAGCTGACACTAAGTAGGCAGCGCAAAATATTAAAGTAAACCACATCACTGTGAAAAGACTGCTGGAATGAACTGATCATCACACATCAGTGACACCTAACAGTGTGACACAGTCTCTGGGTTTCATCCCACTCATTTGTCGGTCACTGATTCTCAGCTGAGGGACAGCTCAGTCACCGAGTCAGACACCTCTGTGTTGACCTGAGCAGCGATGCTGGCATGTTTTACATTCAGGTGAATGTCATACTGCTGGTCCAGACCCAGGTAGCTGTCGCTCATCAGGTACAGTGTGTAGATACACCTGAAAGCAGAGGGCAGATAGATCAGTTGTTAGAAAATAAGGACGGCTACACAGGCATGAAAGGAAATGTTTTCTTATCTTATAAATTAAATAAATATACCAATATAAATATAAATACATATACCAACAGCAGACATTTGTTTTTCATTCGTTTGTCTGATGGTCATGGTGAATGCATCATAGTACTGTGTATCACAGCCTGATATATCTTATTCGTTTGTGTCATAGAGCTCCATCGTCGTCCAAAGACTATTAAAAACACATCCATGAACCACACAGATTACCAAATGTAAATGAATCCACCACTGAAATTAGTCTCCAACAAATGCATTTCCTCCTATTTGAGGACATTTTGTTTTAAAAAACTACAGTGACCAACTGTTTAAAGACATGAACCCGTGACACTATTCATTTTGTAGTCAACATGTCGAACATCTACTGTACATCTTCAGTAGAAAGCAGTAGCTTGCAACTGAGAGCCACAAATATAGTGGGGAACAGAAATAACAAACACACTGTTTTGATTTTTTCAGTTAGAACAAGGCAGGGCATCTATAACAATCTGAAATAATAAACACTGGTTTTTGACCAGAAAGTCGTGACACTGTATATGACATGTATGATGAAGTGTTGTTAGTTGTTAATATACTGGCTAAAATCATTCCTCTTTTACAGTGGCTTACTTTCCAGTCTTCTCTGGTGTGTAGAAGGCAACAGACACAGCTGAGCAGTTGCGCACATATCCAACTCTCTTGACAGCCAGCAGCTCTCTGCGATCCACCTCCCCAAGGACCAGGAACCAACCTTCATCCTTCATCTTGGGAAACCTGGGAGCCTGGGCCTTACTGTCCTGCTTTCTCTGAAATCACAGACATGGAGAGCCCTTAATGTGACATATGTACTAAAACGTTGACTCTGTGTTTAAAACATCGATGCTTGGTGCTCACACACAGTCATAGTTGATAACAGCGTTTCCAAGATGTTGAACTTTTGATATGAATCCTCACTATCTTATTGCTGCTGCTTACAGTCACCCTGACGCAGACTCAAGTTTGGTTTTGTCTGGTCTGAGCTACTGTAGATACCAAAAAGGACCTGCTCCCTTTGTAAAAATAAAAGGCTCATTCCAAGGTGGGGCTGCAACTAACAATTATTTTGGTTGTCGACTAATCTATCGATTAGTTTCTACTTTGGTTTTACCTTCATATTCTCAGAGCAAATTAAAAACCCATAAAACATGCATTTGAAAACATATTTTGAAACACAACTGGATTTTTAATATATGAATTGAACTAATTAATAATAATCATTACAGTTTTTAATTGATTACATATCTTACAAATGAATTATTATGTTATAAATCATTGCATTAAGTGGAAGTGTACTATTCAGTGTTTTATCCAATTTATATCATTATTGTTTGGTGGTGATATAATGTCCTACACAAGAATTATTACTGATATTGTTGCTGTCAGACAGAAACCTCTTGTTAGCAAATTTGACTTATTTTTTTCATAATTAATTTTACTGGCCACCCTTCAGTCGGTACACATTATTAACCAATGAATGTATTCAAAGAGCTCGTCTCCAGCCGGCCTCTTGTCTGATGATCTGAAGATGGGGGAGCCTGGGTTCACAACAACAACCGCACTTGTTGTCATTCAAGATCAGTTGCATTTTTAATAACTATGAATTTAAATAAATGACTTTTTGGTTGAACACTAATGGATGAATACATGTCCGTTTCAGTTTGATTTGCTTGTAGGTTTGAAGGCTACTACAGAGTAAAGATTCTCTGCCCCAGCCTTTTTTTTTTTTTTTTTTTTTTTTTTTTTTTTTTT
>CAEMYA010000127.1:93578-103661 GCA_903131615.1 Diplodus sargus
GGGGTGGGGGTACTGATTGGGTGAAGCCATGGGTTCTGCTGTCGTGCCCGGACACTCTCATTACTGCTGCAATTAGCACTTAAATTGGAGCTGTAAACCCTATCAATGGAGCTGTAATTGGGGATCCTGGAGGTATCTAGGACCACAGTGGCAAGACTGCTCATGGCACTTCACTGATGATGGTGTATGTGTGTGTGTGTGTGTCTGATAGTGTGTGATCAGGATGCACTAAATGTGGGAATAGGCCCTTTCTGAAGATCATATTTGTAAAACGCATATTATTCAACTTCCCATAATCAGTTTTTTTTTTTTACCAAAGTGCTTAATTCGATAATTTACAAATTTGTTCTTGATGTTATAACATTTGTTATCTTACCTGTGCAATCTGACTCGATTTAAACTCTTGGCCGAGAATAGCTGCCAAGACACTTTCCTTTCCATTGCAGGTAGCAATCAGTTCAGGAAGTCCTTCAATTGGCCCATCGAAGCCTCCCGCGCTGCTCCTCCCCTTCCTGTGTGCCCATTTCCTAGATTGGAAGAGAGGGTTGTGAGGGACTCTTGGTCCTGAGGCAGCATCACAAAACAAATCCGACTCCACACTTCCTGCTGTCTTTCACCACAGGGGACTGTTGCTCGTCCTGTCTCATCCCTCTCTTACCATTTTTATTGAGTTTGCACAAAATTATTCAACACTGTAGGATGCAGGCCTAGAAATCCATACTGTGTGAGCACTGAAAAACTAGGAATAGGTGTGATTGCATGTGTGTTTGTGCCTGTGTAGGAGGTTTGCAGAAACTGATGATGTTAGCTGAGATCCATACCTCCAGTAAGGAAAGGAATGGTTTATTAGTGCATACGGTACAGAGTCCTGTTTGTCGCAACAGCAGCCAGACCTTCAATCTGTGAAATCCCTAACACCCACAGTACTTCGTATGACATGGAGAGAAGCTGTTCAGATGAAATGTAATGTGATTCTAAGCACAGCCGGGAGGAACAACCAGGCAGATTAGCAATCTACTACAGCTAGCTAAAATTGATTGCTCACACATGTTAGCTGTACCTGTGTTGAAGTATTTTTTTTTACCTGAACAGATAGAGGTCTTGTTGTTCTATATGTGGCAGTATCAGTAATGAGGAGTCATGCAGCCAGCGGCCCTGGACGATCATCTGCACCAGATTGCAGATACTGATGGCTGTAACGAGCCAACCTTCATTGGCAGCCACATCCAGCATCGCCTGAGAAAAGAATCACAAGAGAGTATAACATTCTAGATAGCATGATCGTGATTTTTATTCATCAAATGAGCAAAGTTTTTAACGACCACTTTTTATGTTGGCCCTGATTCCCCCAAGAGTTTGGCTCAGGCCATTTTTGGCTTATATTCCGCAAAGATTCAGGCTCAGGTTGGATTTGGTTTGGTTGTTGTTTTTTTTCAGAAGCAGGAGAAAAACTTCTGCATTCTCACGTGCAATCAAGCAGTTTCAGTTGGGTCTCCAACAAAACAAAAGAAATTGAATAATCATGGGATAGGGCTGGGCAGTATGGCCTTCAAATAATATAACAATCATTTTTGGCTATATCTTTATGCTTGATATATATCTGGTTATTTCAAAATCTCAAAAACACTTAATAATTAAGGATTCAACTAAATCAAACATCAAAATATTTTTGACCTACTATCTCAATAGCGAAATTATGATAATATTGTAGGGATGACTGTTAGTACTTTCACAACATTTTGATACAATTGTTTTGTGATAAATAATCATCAGAAATGTAGATTTAATGACTAAGTCTGTAAAGACAAGTCGAAGAACAAGTAGAACAGCCTGGTAAGTTCAGAAAACGACATCACTTTACTGTTACTTAGGTGTGCAACAAGATAGGGAAGTCAACAAATTGGACCAGATCATAAACTAAAAACATGACTGTTAGAATGGAGGGCCAATTGGTTAAGTGTTTACTGCCTGAGTAAAAGGTGAGAGTTGGAATATCAAACTTTTGGCAGCATGAGGTTGAACGTACACTGGTTGTGAAACAGGGACAGAGACGAGGAAGTAGAGGGAACACTAAAGCGTGACATTTTCAAGGCAGCCTCGAGCTCCATTATTTGCTTGCCCTGTGATTTCCCCCTCACCCCTCTGTGAGGTTTGAGGTTGACAAGGTCTGGCAAAATAAATTAGAAATGCTACTGCAGTACAAATTAGGAGTGATCTACATTTGACAATAGCTACTTGAGCGGATTGATGACAGAATATACTACAGAATACTACAGAAGGCAAAACTTCATACCTGGATAATACATTCACGTGTCACATTATTCCTGATTGAACTCTACCATTTTGCTTCCACTACAGACTGAATTTTGTCATGATTTGAAAAAAGTTACTATAAACAAACAAATGCATTTAAAAGTGAAAATGTTGAACATTATTAATCAAGCTGCCCAATATGGTTAAAAAAGGCATTTTTCAATAATTTTGTCAGATATTGTCATTGCGATACAATTCACGGTTAGTGTTAATGATACATTTTGCATCACAATTTTCATTTTCACAAAATAAAATCACTACAACATGACATTTGTTGGGGTCTGTACCACAGACATGTTTTCTTGTTTATCAGACTTATAGGCCGGAACATTACTGCAGAACAACGGTACTGCAGTTATACTGTTATGATGTTTGCCACACAAGTTACCTTTATTTAAACATTTAAACTTCTGGAATTTGAACATTGCACTTGGCCATATTTGACGATTTCAATTGTATTCTGATTCAACATGACCAGCTATAAAATGAATGAATTTCAACGGAATCAATGCCGCAATGGGTCTTTTATTGGAAATGAAAGCTACAGTGTCCATAACTGTGGAAACTGCACGGCTTAATGTTGCAGTGTTGCAAACTTTGAAGGTGCCGATGTGTTTCTTGTCTGGTTTGCTACAGAACTAATCAGCTTCCTAACAAACATTTAACCATCCAGCCATTGTGACTAAGTGTCTCTATTGTGTTTTTGGACTATTGTATTTCTCGCTTGAGTTTCAAGTAAATGTAAATTGTATCAATGAAGATTGTGATTGTGATAAAAAGTTACACATAGCTCAAGATCCATATTGCTCAGCGCGGTTCCTTGTGTATTGGTCTGTTCTGGTTTAATATCTTTATTCAGCTACACATTCAAGCTGTGCACCTTCAGGTCCACCTCATCCTGAAGACTGAACTACAGATCTATAGAGTGATCTGGAGACTGTGCAGATTATCACCTGAAGTCGTTGTAATATTCTGGGATTTGTTTGAAGGGCTTGCTATATGACAAGGCCCATTGCCTTATTGGTAATATACATTTGAAAAAGGGGAAATGGTTATGAATCTGGTCCAGTCCATTAGAATGTAGTCAAAGGACAGCAACAATACGTTGCATTCACTTGATGTATACTGTGGCAACAGTAAAAATATACATTAATTCAATTAAAAAAAAACAAAAAAAAACATAAAGAAACTCAAGACCAGAACCATTTCAGTAAACGGTAGCAGCAGGACACCAGAGAAGTAACCACATCCATGAGCCATGCAATATCACTGCCAGATACACAGCATGGAAAATCACAAGCACATGTACATGTGCACACACACAACCACCCATCCTGAGCTGTGGACAATGGCTTACAGACTTTAAGCCATGGTCCTAACTTCAAACAGTACATGAAAAGAAGCTGAATAAACACCAGCTAGCACATCACACCTTACCCGTGAGATAACGTGCATGGACAATCTTTGATTGACAAAATGATGGGGATGTAATCAGAGTTACTGACTCTGATAATAGACCGGGGTGGGTGAGTATTCTGTTGCTCATGTGTCCTGAGCCACTTTCCAAGTAAACACTGAGGTGCAGACCCATTGTGGCTGGCAGACAATGAGAAGCCTGGTTGCTAGATCTAACCTCTGAGCATCATGTTATTTATGAGATGGATCAGCAAGTTCAACTACAAATCACCTACTAATGTTAAACATTCACCTTTCTTTCTCTGTTCTTCATATCTACAGCACAGCACCTCCTCCCAAGATGTGAGTGTGTACTTTATTCAAATACTATTATAACAATATGCCATTACTACAGTTATCAACAATTAAAACGATACACTTCATCTCATAAAAATCATAGTGATAGTACAGTTTCAAAAGTAGAAAAGATTCATACATTTTATTTGTGAAGCTGCAAAAAACATACAGTTCATCACACAGATCCAACAGTTGTATATGGTGAGATTTCTTGGCCTTGAGTCAAGTCGGTCATGGAATTAATGATAAGTTATATCTGATATGGTCTGCTACCAACAGCGTTTTTCATTTTAGAGGCCTTCACAACCTGGATAATGGAACACAAAAGTCAATAAAATAAATTCATTATCATGATTGCATACTCACCCGGTTGCAGTGATCCCAAAAGCCTTAACATAACAATTAAGCATTCTCTAATTTTTTGAGTCAATGCTCCCTACTGACAAGTTGCAGGAGAAATGGCACTTCATGGTGTAGCTAGAGTATGCTATACCAGGCCAGTGGAAACATGATCATTTGTGGTGCACTTACAACCTGAAAAGTCATTTATTTATCATCAGGGATTGTACAAAGATTCCTGAAGCCTGAATCATTACTGTTTTTTTTAGGTTTTAGAAAATGGTCATTCAAAGATTTATGTTATATTTTTTATGTTAGTTATATTAAGCAGCTGTTAATCAACTACTTTGTGAATCCTACCTGACAGATTCGGATGGCGTTGTCCAGCACTGTCTTGGTATCGGTGTTGTAGTCGCTGCATGGTAGCTGGGCGTGGCTAAAGTGGGCCTGCAGCAGCAGGTGGGTCTTGGTGTGGGCACTGTCATAGGAGTGGGGGTTGACCTGCAGGGGGAGCTGCTGAGCCAGCTGGCTGTTCAGCTGGTCCTCGTTGTGTCTGACGGGCAGCTCGGCATACTCCTCTGCATCCTTTGAGACAGAGATCAAAAGTGAAACAGGAAGTCGAAAGCATGTGCTCAGACCATTTTAACTCCAGCATCTGTACCTTAGCAGCTGCATTTAACTCACCGTTGTTCTGGTTTTACCCTGCTCTGAAAACTCTGCTTCCCATAAAGACTGCAAGGGAATCTTTTAACCAGAACTGATAAATGAAAATTTCTGCACACCTGCTTATAAAAATCCATCAGTAGTTGGGATGATACTCTGAATTCTTCAAATTATTTGAAGTAAATTTCTGAGGATGGATGAAAAAGACACAGAAAAATGGACTGGGTCATGAAAGAAATGCCAGCGATGATCCATCAATCTGTTCACAAAGGGTTGTGTGTTGAGCATTATTTGTGGTTGTTATACAGAGAGATGCATGGACACGCATGGCTCCTCTCCTCTAATTCACTCCAGTTCAACTTCGGCTAATGTAGTCCCATCAACAGGCTGTGCCGGAGGCATTTGTCACAGCCCCCCGGCATGGACTGTTAAGGCTCCATCTATCATTGACTGAAGCAGTGATTCAAAAGCTAGGCCTTAAAAAAGGACCTGGCCGGGGTGGGGGCTGGGATAATGATAGGAATTGGAGTCATCTCTGAATGATTTATCATTCAATGCCATTATGTCTGCATATGGATGCGCTGGAGAACAAAACTATAGATCTTAATGTAGACATCATAACCAGCGACTTCACACTGCCTCGAATTCTGTGATAGTAACGTTATCAGAGACGGAACAGAGAGAGGAGTGCTGTTTTTCCACACGAAAACAGAAAGAGTTGAGTGAGGCAAACAAGAAGAAGGCAGGTATACACAGCTGAGATCCACTGTGGGGTCAGGTCCACAGTGCAGCTGCTACACAAACACAATTTACAAGTTTTACAAAATTATCTTTTTGAATAAAAGAAAGGATGCAGAGACTTGGTGACCTGACCTGCTGTTCAAACTAGTTAATTTCCAGAAATGCTAGTAATTGTTTGTGATGTATTTTAGAAAAGCTTCATTATCGTTTCTACTTTTGTTTCCGATGCCAAAAGTCAGTCAATTACTCAACCAACTGAAGAGCAATATAATGCAGGTCTGATGATTTATTAATCGCTTAAGTAATCTCAAGCAAAGGGGAGGTTATTTAAAGCCGTCACTTTGGACTCTGAAAATGCTGATTGTCATGTTTCACAGTTTTATTATATATTTCTTTAATATATGCCTTTATTAGACAGTTAAGGCAGACAGGAAATTAAAAGGTTAAACCTGAACCTTTTGATTGCCAAGGAGCCCCATTTCACTTCTTACTTAATACTAACAAAAAGTTATCAACAGATCAAACATTGATTAAAACAATTGCTGCAGATTTGTAATGTTGTAAAGTATGTTTTCATATCAGGCTGTGGGTAAAGCTCTGGAAAATCAGAAGTCAGAGTTTGTTTGTGAATATAGGATTTGAAAGGACAACAAAGTAATAGCTGAGATTTTATAACCTGGCACTATCACTATGTCAGAGTCCAAAAGGTCAAAATATCAAACAGCTTGTTATTCTGACTTATTGCCTGCCATGGGCCTTCCATTTTAGTCTGCATACTCCCCTTCTGCTCTCTACTGATTAACCTTTTTAAAATCCCCATCTCTATGGCAAACAACAACTTCAGAGCTAGCAACCTGCATACTGAAAGTTGCCAAGTTAGCCAAAACCTAGCCTGGCTGCTAATGGTATGAACATACAAGCCCTTTTCTTTTTCCTTCCTGGGCTTTGCGTCATCAATGACTCTTTTAAAGAAATGCAGACAGGCGAGAGCCTTTCTCCATTGCTGGCACGGCACTGAAGAGAAAAGCACGCCTATGCTAGACTAACAGGTTGTAATCAAGCCAGAAGTTTACTCTGATCATCTGAACTACATTTAATGTCTGTAATAATACCACTTTGCAAGGGAAAATCAATCTGCTTCAGAGTCAATCTATTTATGAGTATTTTGTGCCACCTATTAGGTGTGATGTACTGCTCACTGATGTCTGAAAAAACAGAGCAAATCACAGACAGTCCCAACAAGCAACCCAACCTTTGGGTTTTACCTTCCTCTAGGCTGCAGTCTTTTAACTCGCTGCGTGACCCAAGAGCGGTCTGCATTGCCCTTTTTTCTTCACCCATGTTGACTCCATTGTTTCAGAAGCCACCGTCAGCCCCCAGGGACACCGAGTTGGCCAGTGCATTTCTTCCAAGTCAAGGAAACCATCTAGATATAGGAGTGGGACGGACCCTAGTGCGGTCACAAGTGAGGCTTATTTCACATCTGGGACAATACTAGAAATTAGCATGTATTGTATGCTTATAAGCTACGTGCACTTGGGAGTTTTTATGGACCTCCAAGCCCTTTTTGCTGGTGGTTTTACACTGTAAACATTGTGCTTGTTGCTTGCTTTTCTTTGTCCTCATCTGAAGCTGATTTGAGCCCCTCCACTCTGTGCAGGTAAGTGTTTCCTTTGCCATCCTGTGAGCATACAGTAAGGTGCGTTCCTATCAAGGACCAGCCTGAGCCTGAGTTCGTTTAACTCACCATCTGCTGAGTGATAGAAAGGCCTTCGGGTAGACGCACACACAATCTCATGAGAGACGCTTGTTAAAAGCACATGTTGAGTCGACAGACACTGTTTCGCCATTGTTTGTTCAAGCCTTGAGCTATCACCTCCATTGAACAGCTAAAGATGGTAGACGTCCCCAAGTCACTCTGTGACAGCATCGTCCAAGAGATCGCATCAGCCATCTTGGCTCTCTGTCTCTCTCTGTGTCCACCATCTTGGCTCCCCCTTTTTTTGTCTCTGTAGTTCTCACAGTTTTCTGTGTTTTTTTGTGCATATGCATTGTGCTAACAGCTGGTTGTACTGGTCAGTGCTCGGATTCATTTCCTTCACTGATACTTTAATTCTAAATATTTGACAAATAATTACATCGAAAGTGAACCCTTCTTATGAGACGGTTTTCGGTTTGGTTATTAAGGAAAGCCATACTCTGAGTCTTCTGTTTTCTCTTTTTTGAATGACAAATACAGACACGCCACCTGTTGGTAGAGTTATTTTCAATAATATAGAACATACAATCTAATTGGCTGTCGGCTGTAGTCGTCTTGATGTGTTCAAGTGCAGCTCTCGATGAAACAACAGTCAGCCTTTGTCGCCGCAGGTTCTTTGATATTGGGATGGCACACCTGAGACGTTAGGTCTTTGACCGCAGCAGTTGTAGTTGTTTGTTTCTGTGTGTCAACATTATTTAAGGTTTCCCTCAATGATCTAGCATTTATATTTATATAAAACAACATGATTGACTGTCTTGTTCGACTGCAAGGACACTGCCATCTTAGGAAGCAGAGACAAATACAACAGGAAATAAAACAGAGACAAAGGCAGGCGGTGTGGTGTTCAGAGAGAAAAAAACAAGTGTAGGGTGTGTGGGTGTTGCTCATTAGAGGCCACGCTGCAGCAATTAGGGGGAACTGGAGGAGCATGCCAGTGCTTTGTAGCTAACATTGGGGGAGTGGATGGGGCGGCAGGGTCAGTGGCCTATTGTATCACAGCTTGTTGGGGAGGGAGGCAGCCAGGCATGTCATGCTCTGGTCTGCTTCCCACTATATGGGTGCAAAGAAGAGTGATGTTAACTGCCTCAGCAGCCTCCCCTCCATATGTTAGCATCATTACTGAAGTCAGGTTGAGCCACTGAACCCAAAGAATGGACTTACTTTATTATTTGGCTGCATGGTAAATGTTTAATGCAAGAATAAAAGTGAATTAAGATCCCAAAACACACAAGTAGTCAATGACTTTCTAGTATGAAATAAGAGTTTTTAAACTTATGGTAAAAAAGAGAGCAGCCATAAAATAAAAGTCTATTCAAAAGTTGTAAATTGCTCTAACCACAACCACAAGAAAAAAAAGAAAAATAACGTTTGAATAAACTTCAGTGGCCAGTATTACTTCAGAAGGAACCACTGGGCTTGGACCAGAGAGCCACATGCGAGGAGGGGGAAGTTAGAAATAGAGTAACACATTGTTGGTTATGCTCTTTTCATGGGTTTTAACACTAGACCTAATCCTTTTAGGAATCATGAAAGCACTGAACTCCATCAAGACTGTAAAATCCTCTACATCTCTTTTTTAGCACTAAAAAAACTATTTATCTCTGCATGCAGGCTGCAGCACACACATGGTCACAGAAGATAAAGGAATACATGTGGCATCAATTTCATGTGCAGTGGAGGAGATCGTTAGGGAAATAAAAATTCTTGGATCAACAACACCAAAAAACAATCACTTGTTTCTTGGTATATGGCCCTATTTTCTATTTTTGCCTTGGAACACAATGTGTTCATAGTTGAAGCAATTTGTTGATCCCTTCAGGTCCAGACAATTAAACACACAAACATGCGGACATCTGTGTGTTCCCATGTACCGAGTCACATAACCAAATGCACGATCTCTTGCATGAACTTGCAGATGATGAGCATCTGTACCGTGAGCACTAGACAGAACTGGAAGATCAAAGCACTTACAAAAAAAGGGTCTTGTCTTTGGAAACTATTTTAAATACATTATTTTGTTATGTAGTGCTTTTGGACAGTGATGAGCGAATGAATAATGAAGTAATGAATCATTACTAACAGATATACACTATAAACCCATTAGAGGCAGTGTTAAAAAAAAGTGTGTTATTATCCCCCCTCAGTGAAAGGTGTGAAACCACCATGTCTTGTGTTGACCCCACCAACCAGGGGCCAGAGTGTGGATGACCGTGTCACTAAAGCCCCAGAATGAGGAAAGTTAATGAAGCTCAGACAAAGGTGCTAATTTGATGGGAAAATGTGTGTGTGTGTGTGTGTGTGTGTGTGTGTGTGTGTGTGTGTGTGTGTGTGTGTGTGTAAGAAAGACAGCGAGAGCGAGGGGGACGGAGAGAGACAGAGATTGAGCATGAATTTTTCCTGATGTATTGTGTATTGGCAAATACCAAAAAAGAGAAGAATAGCCATGCATGTTTTCTATTATTGATCCTCTGTAGATTTCCAAAAAGTTGTCAATATACTGCTTTTTCACAAGC
>CAEMYA010000127.1:103968-132380 GCA_903131615.1 Diplodus sargus
AAGAATAGCCATGCATGTTTTCTATTATTGATCCTCTGTGGATTTCCAAAAAGTTGTCAATATGCTGCTTTTTCACAAGCCATTCAAATGACATATTACATGAAGAACTTCATCTGCCAGATAGCGACGTCAGAAGTTGGATGTTACACGGTTATGACTGGGCTACAACAAAATATGAAAAGTTGCATAAGTGTGTACTGGCTAAGAACAGTAAAGTTACACCAAGTTCTTGTTCATAAGAAACAAAATCAACACTAATAATAAATGTGGTCTTAATTTTCATGTACAATTGCATCTAACGTTTTTTTTTTTTAACAAACATTTGATTGGAAAATAGTTTGTGAGAATCAAGTCTGTTTCTGGATTTACTCTCACAAACCAAAAATGCAAAATGACAATATAATGACTTTGTACATCATGAGCAAGAGGTAGGAACATCTACCATCTGTATACCAGAGTATACAAAGATAAGGTGCTTGAAGTGACATACAATTTGATCACAGGATCAAGTTCTGTCCTGGTCTTCTGTCCAGGGTTGGGTTGGCCTGAGCACAACTGATAATTATCTTCCTTTCCATTTGAACTGGGAAGAAAGAGTTCCCTTTTGGCAAGGTCAACAAGAACGCTCCCTGAAGTCAGATTTTTTGGTTTCGGTGTTTGCATTGCCAAATACTTTGTAATGTGTTGTTATAAAACTGGCATTGATCAAGACCACTGACAACAGCCAACCTGACTAGAATGGTTTTCTGACATATGGCATTGATAAGATGGACATACTAAGTTTAGTTGTATGTTACCAGTGTGAAACTCACCGTCAAAATGGAGAGCAGCTCATGGATGGGCAGCTCAGCCCTCAGTCGTTCTTTAAACATACGGATGGTCTGATGCTTCAGGTAGTAATAGGAGCTGATGCGACCGTACGTCAGAGGCTCAATGGTCCGATCATCCTGGAACATTCATGTGAACAAAATTTGACAATCAAAAACTTGATCTCATGTTAAATACATTTGTGTCATGTTACAGACAACACCCTTACTTTCAAATTAATATACACGCACCTCTTTTATCTCCATACAGTAAGAGCACTCCAGGTCCCGCAGGCTTCTCTCCACCAGGTTGGACAGGAATTTGTTAATAGACTCATGGGTGATGTCTTCTAGGTTGTAGTAACTAAACAACACAGGCCATGGAATTGATGTTACAAACATACACAAGGATATGAACAACCATATACTCATCATATCCCAAATATGTAATAACAACAATAAGACTTGATTGTTTTTTTTGATTCTCAGTTATGTTATACTGACGATGAAATCTAACCAGGGCTGCATAGAAAACCCCAGAAAACAATGGTTGAGTAAAATGATTTGTCACTACTATGTTTACACAGTATGCTGCTTAAAGTCTGGTGCAAATGACTCCCAGGTTAGACTGTTATTACCTGAAATAAGACAACTAGTGGCCAAAATGGGTTCCATACTCAGCTCTGCTTAGTAAGAGTTACCACATGAGGCTCAGCAGAAGTGTAATCACAGACAATCTTCATTAGCTCATAATGCCAATATTTGTGCATAGTGTGTGCAAATAAAAATACGAAGCAAACCAGACATGTTTCATTAAAGCTGGTAGAAACAGATGCTGAAAGCCCTGAAGGTATGTCTGCAAGAGTGGAAAATCCTGTTTGAATATGTGATGTAGGTAATGTTAAATATGTCTTTGTCAGAGGGCTGTTCATTAGTGGTGGGCTACCCAATACAGACGTATGTAAGTCATTATTTGCTTAGGTGTGAATTTAAATGAAGTGCTGATGTGAGACCTTCCTTTTGTTTATTTGAAAAAGATTAAATACAAATCCGCTCTTAGAAACATATGCAAGTCTTTAAACTGCGCTGTAATTACTCAGTGGCCAATATTCCTTCTTAGTGCCAATCACTAATAATTCTGACTTTGAAATCACTTGTACAGATGTGTGGTTTGGAGAAGGGAAGGCTGCTGTTGTTATCAAAATTCAGGATACTGTATGTATGTGGGTGATGCTTTGAGGTTTTTTCAACAATTACATGAAGACTTGCGTGTTCCATGAACGACTTTCTTTGCCATCTTCAACACATCCTGGAAAGTGACAAAGTGGTGTTTTTCCCTCAAAATTACATAATTACATAATTGCCATCAGTAAACAGGATGCTGTCTGACTGTCACTGGTAAAGAGGGCCAGGACGGCTGACGTTAAAGGTGACGCTGTGTTGCGTACTGTGAATACAACGTCTATAGTGTTTGTCGTCTGTATGAGTTCATTCAGTCCATCCGGTCCATACAATCTGGAAAACAAAATTGCTGACAAAGCACAACACCAGTGGAGAACACAGCAACTGAAAACGTGCTTGACTTCCTGCGCGGGATATGGAAACAACTCATGCTCCAGTTGTACAAGGACCAAATGGGTCGTAGCAGATGCTCTGTTTTCCCACAGAACCTCCCAGAAGAAACCAGGAGGAACGTGGTAATCGTCCCTCTCAAAGTCCACTAAGCACATGTGCACTGCACTGGCTTTATAGAGACAGAGCTCAGTGGGCCAGCTTGAACTAAACTGGACCTGGGTGGAATTTGGGGATTAAAATAGTAACTGATCCGGAACAATGTATCTTTGATGTATACAATGAATCTTTCAATCCTGCATGCTTGGCTATTCTATTTATGTCCACCAAACTGTTGATGTTGTAAATTAACTACTATCCATTTTTCTTTATGAAAGCCTAGCTCCTATATTACAAAGCAACTTAAAATAAGATTAAGAAATGTCTAAACTGAGCATCTATGTTTTTTAGGTGAGCGAGCATATGGAACAGAATTGTATCCGGGTATTTCACCCAAGAATAATTTCTCTTCGTCTTTTTTCTCTCTCAGAGTTTTCTTTTTTATAGCGTGGGCACATTTCACGCACGCACGCACGCACGCACGCACGCACGCACGCACGCAGCTTTAAAATGATAGAAAAACAACAACAACAAAAAAAAACAATCATATCAAGGATGAATACCAATACTTCAGTTATCAGGTAGAAGAGGAATATTAGATCAAAGTAATTTTGCAGTTGTCTGCATAATGCATGCAAACCAGGGCTGACTCTAAGAAATTATCCACTTCTCATATTACATTAAAACAAATGATATCTTCATGATCATTATACAAAATCATTAATTGTGCAGTTGGGAGCAGGGAGGAGAAATCACAGCCTGACTCGTGGGCTGGAAACAGACGTTGAAACGGGTGACGGCCATATTTAATGTGTGTTTTATGTTAAGCATTTCTTTCATTGCCATTGCTCCACATGTTAACAGCAGACAGTTCTGGGTGCTGAATGTGTTTCTTACCGAGCACATTTCACAGAATTTTACTGGTGGTGGGCCTGTCTGATTAAGTCATGGCCATTAGCATCATCACCATTAGGCTCCTGATGGCACAGGGAGGCGGCCTGCAGACATTTACGATACCCATGGGACCCCGTGTCTCTGTGTATCTGTGCGAGTGTTGTGGAAGTCAAAGGCTGAAAGCAGTGGTGACAGATTAGCTGTTCAGATATAAAACACAGCTGCATGGAGATTTTGGCATCAGGGGATCTGCACATTCAGACGCAACATTTAAGACACTGAATGTAACATGAAGCTGATTGTGCGGTTGCCCATATAATTACTGATTAAAGAGCTGCAATAAAGGCAAAAATATGTTCATCATACTGGAACCTGATTCTGTTATGATTTAATGTGAAGTCTGTGGGTCTAACTAAGTGATAACTGTGAGTGCAAGAAATAAAAATACAAGAAGCAATTGTCAATTCAGTCTTCATCTTTGACACATTTACAGAATGTAACGCCCATATATAAATGTATAAATGTATATGAATGTATAAAGCATTTTTTCTCTCTTTGATTAATGTTCACATTTGACACAAACTACAAAAATAATCCATAGAAAAAAAACACTATCTGCTGATAAAATCTCTCTGGGTAGATCAAGCATTTTATGAAATATGATTCCGGTATGAACAGGTCATTAGGGTTAGCTTTTATTGTTATAAATAACTCCAACTCAAGGATCTGTAATCAGCTAGTTTTTCAGCAATTGAGTGGTGTTCTAATTGATTTTCAGAACCTGAAAACAACCTGAAAATGATGCATAAAAAAGTACAGAGCCCCCAGGGGTCATTTTGTAGAGAAACGAATGTTGACTTGTTGAAATTCACATAAAGAGATTAAAACACAGAGGTGGGGTATCAATAAAAAATGACATTACAACGAATAATTATACAACCACCAATGATCTTTGTATTAGTGAGAGTTGCAGTATGCTGCTATCCTGGGCCACACCATAGTGCTGATGGCTTTAAATCAATTTGTCATTACATCTTATGGAGGGAGACAGTAAAGTTAGCAGTAGTGTGATGAGATAAATACAAGGATGCTGTGTTTAAATGGCCCATATCAGCCAAAATACAACCAGGAATGCTGCCGGAGTCTTTCCATGAAACACTGATTCCTTGTCACTGTTGAATTGAATGTTGATTAAAAACCCTGACTTAAATCTGAAAGGATTTCTGATTTCCACAGACTTGTACTGGTAAAATCCCACTGGGAGGCCTCAATAAGGGCCTGAATGGTAAATGTGGGCTGACAGCCGTGCAAATATCAACAGGCTGGAATGTTCTGGAATGGGCTCCGTCTACACAGCATATGTTTGACAGAAGAACACGGCACTCCTCCAACCAGGTTGTGAAAGTAGGCCAAGAATGTGTGTGTGTCTCTGTGTGTGTGTGTGTGTGTGTGTGTGTGCATGAACTACTGCTGTTGGATATGACATGTGGCTTGAGCAGGATCTACTAACCTGGGGTTCATCACCAGCCGTCTGAAGAAGTACGTCCAAGTGATGTAGTCCATTGCATCCTGTTTGGATCCGATCGTTCCTGCAGCAATCTCAGCATTCAGATGGTCTGACAGCACACTGAGGAGGCTGGTACACAGCACAAAATCACAGAAATATCACGTAAATATGAATTCCAATTCACAATTTTGTTTTCACAGAATGTGAGACAAGGGGCCTAATTATTATGAACCAGCAGGGCTGGATTTGTTTGGATTTTGAACTGTTGGTCAGACGAACAAAACATCTGAATGTCACCTTTGACTCCGGCAGATTGATAACCCGTTAAATGAAAATAGAATTGACGTATTAATTGATTGTTGCAGCCCCAGCACAAGAATCAAAAACTGCTAAGTACTGACTAAACACACATCAGAACTCTGAGCCAGTACAGCTTGTTGAGCAGGGCCTGACAAATCCTGTTAGTATGAATCATTCTGCTTCAGTGCTGTGTACCTTCTGTACCATCATTTCTAATTAAACTGACAATGTCAGCTCAATATTCTGTTATACTGCAATGCTAAATGCAACCACTAAAAAGAACCCACTTCCCAGTTTATTGTGGTCCAGACAGCTCTCTGTATCACCATCAAGGACAAAACCATTAACTGCTGCTATTTGGTCATCTGTTGGTCTTTCCTAGCCAAACCTATCTGCACACATTGTTTCAGTGCCGTGCCACCGCTGGAGGAAGGTCTGGATGAACCCACCGTCTGATTGTTGTTTTTTTACAATGGTCTTTGGCAGCACTAAGCCCAGGATGCAGTGACACATTACACAAAAGTAACATGCAGATAGAAGAGTATTACAGCTGAAATAGTCGACCAATTATAGGCGCATACCCACATCCTACTTCCTGTCAGAGTAGTCAAATGAAAATGATACTGAACTGGAACTTTGTCCCATTCTTGTTGCACTGATGGCTCTTTTGTGTACTTTTTTCTTACCCATCTTGCTTTTTCTGCTTCTCTGCTGCATCTATTCCTATGAATTACAGTGTTCAACACAAAAATCCACTGCCTGTATGCTACATATGACCTCTCAGACGAACAGGTGAGAATACTAAACGAAACATGAAGGTCATGTCACGTGTGTGTGTAGGCTGTCACCCATATGTTGTCCATAAGTAAACCTATAGTCTGTTTAGGTTATTAGGCCTTGATAAAGATGTTTTCTATATGGCAATTTCAGGGTGCTTATTTTCAGCAGCAGATGGATGTAGAACAGGTGGGATGTCTTATGATGTTATTTGTTATTACACAGGTAGCCATACAGGTTTACCAAACACTATCTTGTTGCAGTAAGCACACTGTACACAGAACAGGAGGATTCTTAATAACCAAGACAACAGACATGTGACTGTTACCTGGACTCAACAGGGAATGGCTCATAGAGGAACTTCTTGTAGAAATCCTTCTTGATGTCGTGGACAAGGATGACTGCTTTGCCCTGATCGTCGAACTGTGGCCGACCTGCTCGTCCCATCATCTGCAGAACATCTACACACAGCACATACCAGACATTACAAAACACTGCTTTTCCATCCCATATACCACTGTTCTTTAAATACAGTATGCTGCTCTGACAAGTGACACACAGGACTTGACTTAGAATTCTAAGCATAGAATTCTTTAATAGTGTGATTGCTGTAGGCAACCTTTAGATAGAAATGTAGGAAATCTTGTTGGCTTTCAGCTGATGGTCTTATTTCAGATGTAGGACTCACACTTTTGGCTGTAGAAGCCCCAGAGCGACAAGCACTCCAGCAACTCTTCCATAAGCCTCAATGTTAATTGTGTGCCTGAATTTCTGGAGGAGAGCAGACGGTACCGGTTTTATCTCTCACTTTAGCAGGAGCATGTTGAGGCGATTGTCTTTATCACTTAACAGAAATGTAAAAGACATCACAGAGTTCTTGCCATTTTTTCCCATTCAAGCTGATGAGAGAATGCTACAAATCTCCACATTTTCACACTTTTTCAAGCATTGCCAAAGCTTATCTACATTTATTCACGCTTCCAGATCCAAACTCCATTCAAACTTTGAAAAATTCCACATAGAAAATTCCAACCAACACCCAAGGTCGTAATCATCTTTCAAATCCCATCAACAGTTTCGAAAATATTCAATTTTCTTCGAAGCTTAGTTGTATCACAGCAATAACAGAAGTCAAACCCACTCATTTTTCACTCACATTCTCATGCCCATTTAAACTGTGAAACGTTCACACAGATGAGGACTTTCTCATATCTATTCAACTCTGTCATAGCATTCATACTTTTTGCACAGTCACAGTTTAAATATGTGTAACTTTCCAGCCACTTTCCGATTTTTGCATTGGTGTGTATGGGGTGGAATGTGGACAGCCAGAGTGGAGCAGTGAACTGAGTGAGTGGGGAGGAGCTGTATAAAAAAAATAAAAATCATAGCCCTAGTCTTTCACTCGCTCTCATTCCCACAGTGTTTACTCCCGCAGAAAACAGCCTGTAGGACACATGGTTCTCTGGAGGCGGTCGGACAAAAACTTTTGGCTCAGTGGCTTTTTAAATGATAGAAACACTGACCAACTACTGAATTGAGTCCCATTCAAAGGAAAGGAAAAATATCTGGAGGCAGGAAAACTGCTCCATTAGCCACATTGTTTACCATTCACACACATACATTTCACACAGTGCTCACAAGTTTCTCATCGTTTGAGTGATAGCAGGTACAAGTTGAGGGAGAAGCATGACATTGGCCCTCATTTTTTTTAAACGAACGTACAGCAGAAAACCGTGCGTACGACCATTTCCACGCAAACTTCGGCATTTATCAATTTGGACGTGAGCGGAAGCTACGATCAGATCTCACGTCAGGTCTGAGCTCGTGTACGCAAATCTGAGTCTGTGGATTTCCGGTGCAGCACAGCGAAATCTGGCTGAGTCTGAAAATAATTATTAAACGAACCTCAGCTGTCATTAAGCATAAGCAGTCACATATTTAGAACAGATCAAAACAGATAATTTTTTACGTTTTTACTGATACCACTTTTTTGTAAAATAAAATATGTAAATAGTCTAACATGACAACTAGTTAACGGAATACCTAATAACCCCGCTGGCGAACCTGCTGCAGAGCAGGAACGCAGATTCAATAGTGCGCACACACGCACACGGGTCACAGTGGAGCTGCTTCGGGGTGCTGAAGGGCAGGTGGCTCCGTCTCGGACCAGCAGGGGGAACTCTGCTGTATACCCCAGAGAAAGTGTGCCATATTATTTTGGCCTGTTCAGTTTTGCACCACATTGCATTAGTGAATGGAGCCTTTGATGTGCCTGCGCTGCCGGGATGCCGATCTCCATCTCGGAAAAGTTTCTCTTCTTGCCAGAGTTTCTTCTCTCCATGTTTGACCTCAGTGGGCGAGCCCTCCGAACCAGGAATATTTAAGGGCGTAACATGTTAATGACGATCGAATTCAGCCGCCGCATTTATCAAGAGCCGGTCATTCGTACGCTGGAATTGGTCAGATACGAATGTTTCATAAATCACACGTGTCCTGTTGTAAGACCAATTCTGTGCACAGATCTGCACCCGCAAGATTGATAAATGAGGGCCAATGTGAGGTGAGCCTCAGCTAAAATCACAATCAAATCAACTCTTAGTCAAGGCCCAACTTGGTTACCATCACCGTGGCAACAGAGAACATTCAGGCCAACACAGAGACAGATTTATCAATGAACCAGTTTAATACACACAGTGAAACACACACACACACACACACACACACACACACACACACACACACACACACACACCGACATTTCAACTATATTCAACTGTTACTTTTTCCATTAATTTAAGCCAGAAACTCTCGATCATTGGTACATTGGGCATTGAAGCATTGCAGTTTGGCTCACAGGTTATATATTCTATTTTTAATCCTTCATTCTCACCTAACTATCAGGAAGCTTCATTCTCTTCAGACAGGCCTTCAAATAAATCAAAGCCAACTGATCAGTTTGGCCTTAGCTTTTCAACAAACTAGCACAGCAATGCACATTTGGCAGCTTCTCAACAGGCAGCATTCACAACTGCAACTTCTTCAGAACTTGCTTTCTCTAGTTTACTAACTTCCCTGTTTTTTTCCAAATGAGACTTTCTCAGTCTACATGTACAGTTTAGATAAATATGATTAATCATGTGATGTAAAGGATTACATCAAAGTGAAAAAGAAAGAGTTTAACACAATCATCGTAATAGTCAACATAGGAATTATCCATTAAAGTTGAATTAAGTCGTAAGTCATTAAATGGCTACATTAAACACTGCTTACTTTACACAATAGTAATGTCAACTTCTAGCCTGTTGTGGTGAACAAAATACACTGTATGTGCAAACGAGGAAACTGACTGTGTACCTGTGATGGGGTAGTCCACGTAGCGTCTGGATTTGCCATCATAGTATTCCGTTCCCTTGACGACAACAAGGTGAGCAGGGAAGTTCACTCCCCAGGCCAGAGTACTGGTGGCAATCAAAACCTAAGACAAGAGACAAGAACTTACTAGACTGGTATCTCGTATGAGCAAACTTAAACTATTTGAGAAATTAAATCTATACAGAATGAACATAAGTAAATAGTTAGTAATTGTATGAATCCTGTAAATGCTTAGGAAACACGGAGCTGTAGGTAAAATGGGAATTTTAATGTAGTGCATCTATCACAGTATAATGAATCAATCTCCATTCTGCTGTACAGTGTAGTGTGTATGTCACTGTCTACAGAAGGTTCATCATGCCCCTTAGAGTTAAGGTGGAACTCTACTGTATTCCGGCAGCAACTATCCACGCCATATCTCACGTGACTTTTCCGGCTTTTGATTTTAAAATTGTTTCCTATACGAGGCTCATTTTTTCTCCATTGTTTTTCACTAATGACAAAACAACAAATTATCCGTGCATTTATATGGAACTAAGCTTTAGGAGCATTCCACCTTAACTCTTGTCAATGTTACGTCACATTTGGAAATCGATACTTCTCACTGGCAGGACGGCGGCTAGCGGAACAAGCTACTGCTAACGGGAGTTGTTCAAAAATGTTCTTTTTAGTAAACTCTGTGTAAACAAACAATGTTCTCAATGCTCGTGTTCATGTGTAGAGACCCTGGTGATACTACGAGCAAAGTTTCATGCTGTGTCGAGCCTTCTTAGTGTTTTAAAAATAGCGAAATGTTGATGCTATTGCTAAAGTGCCCGTAGCACTCCCATTGAAAATGAGTTTGACCCAAAAACAAAAATATGGTAAATCTGTGCCTCTTTCGACGTAATTACGCTTGTACAGGAAAGTTTGACTCATACACATTCACACAAAAAGCCTAGGTTGCATTTTGGCGAGAGTTTCACTTTAAGAGAGAAATGCTAATATTTGGCAGATACAACATATTTCACAAGTTGTTCTGGATTTTACCATTGATATGACCAGGCTGGACGACATGATGGTTCAAGAAATACACAGGGTAATAAATATACACACGCCCCCAAAAGAAGTTATCTGGCTACAACATGACTTAGAAAAAGTACATTTGTCATTCAGTTCCTGGATCCCATCAGATTTCACTCTTGTGTTAAGACAGTTGTTGACAACCAGTACAGAACTCATCATTTCCTTGACAAAATTTAATTGAGTAAATTGCACATCACTTGGATCAAGTGTAACCAGCATTATGGATAGGTCGAGTAGTCAGTTCATGTTTTAGATTAGCTTTATTAATACCACAATAGGGAAGTTCAATTGTTGCGACAGCTCAAGATGCAGCAAGTACGGGAAAAAGAATCAGACAAATACGCATATGGTTAAAAACAAATAAATAGAAAAAAAAAAACGAAACAGGATGAGCTCCTACCTGGATCTTACAGTTGACAAACAGCTCCTCCACAGTCTTTCTGTCCCTCTCATGAAGGCCTGCGTGATGCATGCCAATCCCAAAGGCCAGCGTTAGCTTCAGGTTGGAATCACGTACTGTTGCAATGATATCCTCTATCTACAGACAAACCAGAGCACAAACACAGGCAGATGAATGACAGACACAATCCAATTACAAACTGGGGTACTTCGTTACAGTACAAGTACTTCGTTACAGTACTACTACAGTATTGTGGGAGCATCCATACTTTATTTGAGTTTTTATATTTGTTTCAACTTTTACTTGTGGTAGTAGCAGTAGTATAGCAGTACATTATATAGAATACATACTTTCACTCCGTTACATTATCATAGGACACTGTCGTTACTCGTTACAAACAATCTATTTGAATAATAGCCCAACATGATATTGTATCCGGACTGAATGTATTCACGACACTTGCGAACAACTGATGTTAGTCTCGCTGTAAACCGCGAACGTAACCATGGCAGCCGCCGCATCCACTGACACTGTTGGAGGAAATGTAGACGATGCTGCTGCAACACCATCCACTGACAAGGCTAGCTCAGAGGAAGAAGAACAACAGTGGCCGTATTTAAAACAAGTGTTTTACTGTGTGGGAATGAAAGATTCATCCTTCAAAATATGATGACAAAAGATGATGCTACAATCAGAATGGGTAAGACAACATGGAGATAATACATTTTGACACATGGTCATATTTAAACTCGTTATCAAATTAAATTGATGATGAAATCAGATTTTGCATTATAGACTCCTAATTTTCCTCCTGAAGTGTTAATAAAATACATTTACATTAATCACCCATTAGATTAATGGCACCTTAGCTGTACTAATGCTACTTTGACCCTCTCTTTATTTTAGGGATGGATTAGATGCATACCTGGCCTGTTCAGCAGATCAGACGGACCTACTGAAATCCTTACCTGCTGTCTGCTAGTTGTCTGTGAAGTTGAATACACCTCTACCTGCCTCTGCAGCCTGTGAACGACTATTTAGCATTGCAGGACTCGTCTTCAGCCCACAAAGAGCACCTATAGATTCTCGCAATTTTGAAAACCAACTCCTGCTGAAGATTAATAGTACATTTGTTGACTTTAAGGAGTAGAGCAGAGGGAGGGAGGGAGGGGGTGTGAGAGGAGATGGATGGAGAGTAAGATGAGGGAGGGAAGGAGTGCAGCAGAGTGAGCAGAGGAAGGGTGTAAGGGGAGAGGGATGGAGGGAGTATACGGGGAGAAGGAAGGAGTAGAGGGAGGAGGTATACTCACTGTTAATTAGAGCTGCAACGATGTTGTTTTAACATCATGATTTTGATAATAGATTAATCGTTTTGATACTCAAGTACATTTGATGTAAGCTACTTTAAGATTTTTACTCAAGTAATTTTGTCATGGGTTACTTTTACTTTTACCAGAGTCATTTTCAAGTAAGGGATCTTTACTTTTACTCAAGTATAGCATGTCAGTACTGGTGACTGACGATGACACGACTGGGGGCTGGCCTGCCATACCATGTCACTGTAAACTTTACATATCTGTCAAGACTAGTTTCATAGGGATATGCACTAGCAGAAAGATGTGCAGCCGTAGGTAAAGAACATGAAAAGGTGAAGGATCTGTCCAATTGAACAAAATCCACCTACCAAACCTCTAAAGCTCACTAATTAACACATTTCATCGGGTTAATGTGCACACAACCAGACGTAACAACATGTTGTGGTTTCATGGGTCGTTACTTTAAATGCTGGACTCTTTCATGGCGAGGAGCAGAAACTTCCAGAACTGGCTGCGTGGCTCCAAGACTCCATACACACATGAGAGCGGCATCAATCTTCTCATTTAACTCTGGGCAAGAAACCAAATAAGCAAAATCCCCCAACTGTCTAATCTATCCTTTAAAGCCATCAGTCTTAGAAGAGCTTTTTGACTCCTGTACTCTGGCTTTTAACATGAAGAGTTATATATAGTCAGGAGGAACAACACCTCAGTGGTAAACAGTTGCAGACATGTGGCTCATTTATATGGCTTGCCTCTGGTTCCACTAGGATTGGGGCATCTTGCTTTATACTATACAGATCTTGTGTCATCCAGCCAACACAAATAGCCTCTGGGTTCAAGGAACAAAAAAGAATACCCTGTACTTTGCCAGAGTATACAGAGTCAGCAGAGCAAAACTCCCGGAGTAAACAGAGACGGACACAACAATCGACATCTGTCTATGTGTGCTCTTTGTATTTTGAAAAATATATAAAGATAAAGAATAGAAAAAAAAAACCCTTGAAGACAATCCTCTGTGAGGTAGAAGTGTGTCCATATTACACAAAAAAACAGTCCTCCTCCTCTTTCAAAACTGGATGTATATCATCAGACTCAATGGCTCAAACTGAAGAGCATCTTTCAAAATACTCTAACTAATCAAATCTAAAAACAGGCATGAGGTAATAATAAGTAAGAAAGTGGAAGAGGAGAGTGGAAATCCGGGCCTGAGAGAAGGAGCAAGGGGTTACAGGCAGCAGCAGAGGGAAGAAAGAGCTGTCAGGTCGGAGAGGGGATTTGGGGCAGTGGGTGACCCCCGGTGAGAGTTAAGCAGTAATCGCCAGAAGCCTGTCAGTCAAACAGCAGGGAGCTGAGCTGCTACACGGGCCAGCGAAGAGAAGCAGCAGGCAGCAGCATATATCAGCGGAACACACACAGAGGCTGGGGACGCTGTGTGCGCACATATAGAAACTAGGCCTATGTTCTAAGACTGCACATATTTGCATTGAGACAAGGTATCTGCAGGGTTCAGGGAAGCAAATTCAGCACCGTGTAACGCTGCCACGTGTATCATTTCAAAACCTGAACATATCATGGCTAAATTAAAAATGCCACCACAGGTATACTTATTGTAAACAGAGAAAGTGAAGACTGAAATGATTGTCAGAATGCATTTTTTGTCACTGTTGGTGGATTTAAGAGGAAAAGGTCTCGGGGTTAGCATGGTCTGTAACATTAGCTGTGAATATACACAGCTAATTATGTGGAAATCTGTATTTAGATAAAAGTGCCTGATATTTTTCATCAAGATCCATGCATTACTTCCAGAGAAATGGATGAAAATGCCCAAAAATGCAATATTAAAAAGATTTAAAAAAATCCTGGATCTGTCCCTTTATCCAGACCAACACCAGTGGTTTTCAGTAGTCTTTCTGAAATCCTGCTGACAAACCAACCAACACGATAGAAAACTTCTGACTTGACAGAATGGCGATTGTAACAAAAAGCTGAAAGAAGTACACTGCCCCTCCAAACTTATTAATACTCTGTACCATTGTTTTTGACTTTGAATCTTGGTAGCATAACATTAGCTTTCTCGCAAACAGCTGAGCAAAAGGCTTCAATGAGCTGAGCGGACTAGAAATGATGTTCTGTTGTCAAGTCATATCAAAAGTTTGTCGTTTTTCCTTGAGCAGTAAACATTTACATTACATAACAGCCTCATGTGATGGTGATTGTGACTGCTGTGAGAATTAGTCAAACCGTCAGGTGTTCCCGGGAAAACAGTTATTACTTCTGAAAAACTGAAACCTTGGCAGATTTTCTTTTGCAAATAAAATTAAAGTATTTATTTAGCTGGTGACCCCCCTTATAAGCAGGATGATGCCCGACAGCCACTATACAGCCAAATCAGTTAGCCAAAAGTTGGCTCGCTCTGCACTGGTCTTTACGTCTGCTAACATTTTCAGTTGTGAGAAGGAGCTAACGTTACCATCTATGTTATAGTTTGGGTTAGTCTTCATCTTAGCCATTTGTATTTGTTGTTTTTGAGTCAACAGTAGTTAAAGCGCAGATTCAGTGTTGAGCAGAGCAGTGTTCATTTTATGTGAAAGGAGAGCAATTTGACTCTCTCAGACTTATTTAATTTCTTTATCTAATATACCATTATTCAGTCAGCCTGCAATACATTATGAAAGTTATGCAACTAGAATTTCAAGCAGGTTCAAGCAGGTTCAAGCACTTTATCCAAAATCCAAGCATTTTTAAAAATCTTGAAATCACCACATTACTTTTCAAGCATTTTTTAAGCATTTCCACCACCTGTACGAATCCTGCGATGATAAGGTGGTTAAAATGGTGCTCAATCAATGATGACCTGATCTGTCTGACAGAGATGACATCGCAAATCCTCTTCAATTTTTAACCCGTATAACACAATGTTATGAAACCATGTGATAGTAAAACCAGCTGATAGTTCCCAGCTGATAGTGTTGAAATACTATTAGCAAACCTTTCACATGTGAACCCAGAGGAGTCATTTGCTCTCATCTTGAACTGATCCCAAGGTATGCACAGACAATATAATGGAGGATGACACAGACTTTTCCACCATAAGATGGTTTGAATTCCATCTGTAATTACACTTAAACCAGCACTTACATAGAGAAACTGAGCATCAGCACAATTCAGCCAAAGGAGGAAGGAGAGCAGGAGAAAAGGGGCACAGAAGTGAAAGAAGTACAGGGGAACGGCAGACATGTGCTAATATTTGCACCAACTGTGTCAGCTCTCTGTAATCACACTATAGTAAGATCACTGAATCTGATGGTGCTCATCACATAAGATAATATCTGTACAGAAACAACATACACGTGTGAGAAAAAAGCGATCAGTATCGACCCATTTTGATTGTGCAGTGAGAGAAGGCAGGTTGTAGCTGTGGTAGCTGTCACGTGAAACAGAAGCTTCTAATTCAGTCAGACCAGCACTTTACAAGGACTGTGGGACGGATCACTTTTTTGTGTGAACATAGACTTTTTCTGTTTTGTTTTATCTGTACTTAAAGCACAGTGACCTACACTTAACACTGCACCAGAAGACATCCTGTGTAGAAACACCTGAAGCACAGAAGCTGTTGCTGCATTGCTAGTATGCTGTTTTCACTACATCTCCTCGGTGCACATAGTGTTACTGTACCTCTCTCTCATCCTGGTGCAGCCACTGTTTGGGGTTGTCCTCTGTGGCAAGGAAGGCGATGAGGTCCAGGGCAGTCAGTCGAGTTTGCCGTCGTGATGACACAAAGATCAGCACTGGCTTGGCCGGCGAGTGGCTGCGTATTGCTGTAAAGGTAAATTCAGAACATACATTTACAAGCTTCACATACAAGTTTTTTTGGATGCTATAAAGCCATTGTTCCATTTAGCCTTTTCCTGTGGCTGCAGCACATATGGAGACATTTAAAGGATATGGGTGGTGGTGTTCTCAAGTTTGTCCATCTCTCAGGGCTTCCCTACCCCGTCTGTGATACTTAGCCCCAGTCATTGTTTAAAAACACTTCACTTATATAAAGTATTGATACATTTTTTTAAAACGGTTCACTTAATTTCTAAAACACCTTGTCACTGTATTTTTTAACACGCTTACGCAAACAAGAAGAAAGAGTGCATTTGTTGAGGACCTTTTTCAGCAGTTAATACATATTAAGTCTATGGTAACAACTTCTGGCAGCGAAGTGTGTATATACTGGAAGAATAATGAGTCAAATTAATTACAGTGTGTGTATTCATGGTAATGAAGGAACAGTGTGGTTCATTGATGTATTTAAGACAGGCTTATACATAAATATTATGTATATATATTTATCTAAAAAACATGTGTTTATAAGTCAGACTGTCTTTTGTATGAAATGTACTCAGTGTTCTTAAGTTAAGAAAATACTGTAATGTAAGTAAAACTGAAAAAAGGGTGTACAAAAGTCTGTATACACCTCAAGTCATCAGAGCTTAATTGCCCCAGTGAAATACCTCATTGCTCTGATCGCATATTTAATTAGAAGATGAAGATGTGAACAGCAACTATGTCTCAGTACTACATCCGTATAAATGTGCTTTCAGGTAATTCAAGTATAAGTGGATGTATACCTTGGAAGGTAGGCTTGTTCATGCTGGCCATGCGGGGGCAGTAGTGTTGACCTGGGAAACCATGGATGTGAACTTCCAGCGGGACTGGGCGAACAGACGGACGGAAGTTAAACAAACCCACCTGTTACAAAGAGAGGAGGGGAGAGGAGGGGGAGGGGGAGAAAGAAGAGAGAGAAGAGATTTAATGTGAGCAGCTGGCATCATGAAGGCCCATCTGGCTGTAATGTAAACTGTCTGTCCCTGTCACTGAGGCACAGAGCAGCAGGTCACTGCTGGACTCGGCTCTGTTCTGTCAAACCTTTGATGTGTCTGCTGTGTTTATTGTGTGATAAGGTGATATAGTGCAGTGTGTGAACAGGATTGAACTCAAAGTGTGTTATAGGGTGTTGTGAAAAGTGTGGAGCATTATTTGGTGTGTATGGCTGTAAGGGCGGCTGCATGTCTACAGGCATCTTAAAGCCTGGATAATGGATTGGACAGCTACAAATCTAGCAGCTCATTCCCGACAGCAGCCAGCCAGTTGGATTTATGGATGGCAGACAGCCAATCTGGTTTGCTAACAGTGTCTATCTACAGAGCCAAGCTGCAACAGTCGGACATGTGAGTTTGACATTAGAAGAAACCCACATTTTCATTTTTCAGTGAATATATGTATATGTCCTCTAATTTTGATCCCCACTGTGTATGTACATATGTACGTACGTAATTCTATTCTATTCTGTACATATGTACGTACGTACGTATGTATGTATGCAGGCCGCTCTAAGGTGAGTGAAACCCTGCGACAGCAGGTTGTCTAGATGAAGGCCAGAGGGATGAAAATCTCAGTCATTGCAAGAGAGGTTGGCCATTCCAAGTCTGTGATTTCAAGAATACTGAAACCTTACAAGGACACAGATTCATTCAAGTCCCCCAAAAAGGCAGGTCGTCCATGTAAAACGAGTGCACGAGAGGACAGGATTATACGAAGACTCTCAGTGGGGAATCAGTTCAACACTGCATCTGGAATTGCTCGGCAGAAAAAAAAACTGCACACATGTCGGGTAAAAACATGCGAGACTCCAAAACTCTCGATGTAGCACCGCTCTAGCCTTGTTTGACTTGCACATGAGCAGCGTGACTCACGCAGCCACTGCAACCGCTCTAACTTGTTAACATGGACGACAACATGAAAACAAGATGGAACGCCACTTTATGTAGACGTGCAAACTTTTGCTATTGGCATTCAGTATAACAACATGTCAGTCAAATAATTTCAGTGATTCTTCTTTGCTTCATTGTGATGTCCCCCTTTGCTTCAAGCTTACAGGCCAGCTCATCCATCTGCATCACTGTGGTCATGCTTGATGAGTACAACAAGCACTGCTTCCAGGCACAGACAGAAGACAATTATAGCGATAAACTACGTCATTAACTCCAGGCCAAAAGTATCCGTTTAACTTAATTACAATTATTATATATATTCAATCTGCTATGAAGAGGCAGGCAACCGATGAAGCGTAAAAAACTTGGAGCGACACAAAGAGGTTTCTGGCCAGCGTCACTGCAGCATTCTTGGCTTCTTGGTGCACAGAGTCAATCTGACTCTTCCTGAAACATGGGAGCTCAAGAAGATGATCCCTCCATCTGACCAGAACAAGGGGTCATAGGAATAACACTGATAAGGCATATTCTAATCCTTGTTCTGGTATTTACAGTAAAAGACACGTGCTGTTGTATGATTTAGTGCCATGATGGATATCTGACCTGTCCGATCCCCAGCCAGTCAGCGAGGTCTCGAGCATTGGCCAGAGCCGTGGACAGACCAACCACTCTGACACTCCTTGAGGTGTGGGAGGAGATGAAGTTTGTCCTGGACACAATGACCTCCAACACTGGACCCCTGTCCTCACCTGGTCAGACACAATAACATCATTCAGTCAGAATGTTTATGAAGCAAACAGTATGTTTTAATGTCCTCACACTGGTATGGGTTTTCTGATGGAAAATGTGCTAATAGCACTGTGCGTTAAATGCTAGTTATTTCAGCTACTGTTACGAGTCCTACTTTCAATCATATTCTACCAAAATCATGTTGGATGGTGACAGATTAACCTTTACTTTTACTCCAGTTTGTGCAGTTTGATCAGCACAAAACAAAAAGCATTCCCATGACGACAGCCTTCCCAGTTTTGAATATGCATGAAGAAACATGAAGATGCAGCTGCTGGTAGCTTGTCCAGGTGATGAGGAGAGGACGAGGAGAGGTGGACTCACACACAGTCAAAGCTGATGGACAGTTTCCAAGATGTTGAACTTTGGATATAAAGATGCCGACCACATTATCATCATCGTTTTATGTCTTTCTTTCAGCAGTGGACTTGTCCTTAGTCTTCGCTCATAAAGATCTTCTTGGTTTAGTTTGCAATGAATGTACTGGATGGTTGAAACCATCACTCCAGATCGCTCCATTGGGATGTTTCACGTTGTGTTTTTTCAACAGTGAGCATCAGCCTTTGACAGCTTCTCTCACTGATTTTCCTCTTTCCATCAAAGGTTCTTGACAATTCAGTGACCAGCAAACTTTTTCATAACTTTGTACACTGCTGAACCAGGGAGGCCGAGGCCTTTAGAGACTGCCTTGCACCATTTAAAAATGGTAACTGGGAATAATGAGTAGTAAATCGCGATCCCTCATTAGCTTATTCAAATGATGTGAGATAGATAGGGAAATAATTACGTACTAAAACTGACCACAGCTGTATATATACAGACTCCTGTAGGTTTGCTGTGGACTCTTACCCAGCAGGTGGATCTCATCAATGATGAGGATGGCTACTTTCTGAACATAACTTCGGTTCTGCCAGCTTCTGCTCACTCCATCCCATTTCTCTGGTGTGGTGACGATGAGGTCAGCCTGCGCTATTGCTCTCATGTCTGGGGTGACGTCGCCTGTCAATTCCACCACTCTGCACACAGACAAGAACAAGGGGAAAAAGTCTCTCTTTTCATAGAAACTGGATGGATCACAATATTTGGTGTACTGTGGCTTTGACTGCAACCTCAATGAATTTATATTTCTCACCAGTGCCATACCCAATACATTCCTTTGCCTCGCAAAACTTCATTCATTGTACTCCCAGTCCCCATCTCATGTCCTCACAATTTCTATGAATAGGATTCATTTTCTTGATAAAGACTTTCGAACAAATTCAGAAGATCTATTCTAACAAATGATTTATAGCCTGATCAGTCTAGCAGAATCAACATTTCTAATATCTGTGGTGAACCGTGAACAGCATGCACATTGAGAATTAAGTTCTTCATTACTCAGATCCACTCAAAACAAAAGAAATTCACTACAAAGCAATACATGATTTAGATTCCAGTACATTTTTAAGTTTATCATTTGGCTTTGAAGGCGATGCATGTGTCTTCTGTAAAAGTGATGCTGAAACAACAGAGCATCTTCTGTTCCAAGCTGTCGTACATAGTTACTCTGGAAACAATTCATTGAATGGTTAAGTAACAGAATCACAGCAATGCCTGTTTTAGATCATAATAGTATTATTTATAGCATCTTGTAAAAATACATGAAACTAGACCTAATGGTTAGTGTTTTGATAATCTTAGCTAGATGTTTTATTCACAATGTCTAAATCCCACTTTATATTAAGGTGGCAAAGATCTCTATGTGTTATATCACCAATGTAATGCTTTGATCTTTCTTTCTTTCTCTTTCATGTCTTACTTTTTTTGTTAAAAAGTGCCTGTTCACTGTCATTTCAGAACTGTGGTTAAGTGTTACCATAAACGGTTCTGTCATAAGTCCTTCACTAATATATTGTGTGTTTCTTGTGTCCAGAATTCCAATAAGAATGAATAGTTATCATCAGACAGGATGACCTCAGCCACAAATTCATTCTGCCACTGCGTGGTGTCATCCACTTAGTGAGGGTGGTGTCTCAATAGTCACTTACTTCTTCCCCAGTTTCTCCTCAATCCTGATCTTCCAGTCCTCAATCCTCTCTCTGACCAGAGCTTTCAAAGGGGCGATATACACCACCTGAACTCACAGCAACAAATAAAACATTCAACCACAAGAAACTGTATAGAGTTTCCATACATAGCTTGCGGGTGACAGCCACTAAACTGATCAACAACGCTTGGGTAACACTATTATATAACTATTTCTAAGCATCCATTTTTTTTGTTAATTTTTTCTAAATAATGCAGACAATAAAGTATATGGTTAAAATAAAGTGAATAAATGTTCATATTGTTCTCTGACACATGTCAGGTTGTCATGATGGTCCTGAACAAACATTAATTATGATGTTCCAGGAACAACAACACTAATCCGTTCATGTAATTATCTATGGTTCTCCCATAGGCACAACCTGTTCTGAGGTGGACCTCCATGAAGATGCAATTTGTGGTTGCTGGGTGAAATTTGACTAAAAGGAACAGGAACTTTCTACTGGGTTAAACACATTCCAGCCTTGCTTGCTATAGGTCTTGGTTTCTTATGTCAGTAACAATGTTGACCAATAATAAAGACTGCAGCAACTAAAGAAACAAATCCCTTGAATTCAACAGTAATGCAGATGGAGCTAGCTAGACAAACCTTGGAGGTCGGGTACTTGTTGAAGACCCGGAACATGGCCATCTCTGCTGCAATGGTTTTACCAGAGCCTGTTGGGGCCCCCAGCAGGACGTTAGTGTCAGTGTGATACAGCGTGTGGAAGATCTGTGTCTGGATTGGGTTGAAGTGAGTGAACTTGTACAGGCTCTCATACTCCCGGTTACCCAGAGCTGTCACTGGCAATGGCTGCAGGTCCAACAATTCTGAGAGGGAAAGAATAATGGAAGAAGATAAAACTGGATCCTTCAATATGACTTCCATTACAGTAGCNNNTATCAAAACAAAAACACAGAATGTATGAGAAGAACATTCACTGACTGAAGCATTTTTTTTTTTTTTTACTGTAATGGAAAAATCAAGAGTTATTTTCATTAAAACGATGATGCTGATGAAATGGAGGATGCTGTTCAGTTTGGGCTGAAACTTCAGTCACAAAATTAGTTTTGGAGGCACGGTGTTGTACCCCATGCATAGGAAACATATTTAATGTAGCAATGCGGCTTAGACTAAAGTAATTAGTGACTGAGAACATGTAGGTATGCTGCATGATTATTCACTTATCACTTTCACATTGTGCAATTAAACTGTAATGATTATGTGGGCATGAGGATGAAACACAGTTGCTCAAGTGTCAGCCAGTTCACATCTAAGAAAAGAAAGAGCAAGCAAAATGATACATAAAAGGCCAGAACAATAAAATGATTAAACCCCCTCAGCTTCTATGAACTCAATAAAAAAAACATTCTTTGATCAAAGTGAAACTGAAGACAGATCTAGTCAGGAAAGAATCCAATCCGTCCAGTAAATACATATGACAAGGTAGTTAGACAATATTATTCTTTTGTTTACATAGACACTCCTTTTACTCTCTTTTGATTGTTTGGAACAAGGGTTTCCTTTAAATTATCACTTTTCTGTCTTTCTTGTTAACAATGCTAAGAACATCTCCTGACACTGTATGCGATAGATGCATTTTTTTCTCCGCCAAGGAGGTGATGTTTTCATCTCAATAATCAACCATACATCTGATGCTTGAGTACCTTGACTATAGTATTCTGGTGGACTCGCCAAGCATTATTTGTTCTCATGTCACCTTGTGCTCTTTGAGCGTCTCTTTTTAAAACCAGATTTATGTTTGTTACATGTGATTGACAGAACATGACAAACTGAGTCTTTTTCAATAAGGGACTCCCTTACTTATGGAGATGGGTCAGAGAGTGCCCTTCCATCAGACTGTCATGTGATCTCCTCTGAGCTGTGTGGGTCTTTCCCTGATAGCTGCTGTGATTGTGTCTGTCCTTACTGAGAGGACATGTGGTCAGAAATAACATGCTGGTTCCTTTTATCAGTCTGGAGGAATGAATGTTTGGAGTATGGGAAGATACGATTCTTCTGTTCTCCAGTCTAGATGAGGGTTTGATGTCTCCATGCAGCTTTTGTGCAGCTTCCAAATGGCTCATTCTGTGGTGGTGAGCTGCTCTTTTAAGCCAACTCCAAGTTATAGTTGGTGTTTTTGAGAGAAGCAGCCTTTCACTTATGCCAGAATTGGATTTGAGTAAAATCTTAGTTACCTTTACTATGTCAGAGATACTTGATCTATCAGTCTATGGAAATCCTACTGGATGGCTGTGCTGTTTTGTCCATATCCAATTCTAATTTATAGTAGTCTTGTGTCCCACATCTATCGGTACTGAGAGTGCAACAGCAGGATAACAATGCGATGTAGTGTTAGACTACAAGTGTTACACCTTCATGAGCCTAACATTAGCTTTTTACTTCTAATGACCACATCAAACCGAGGGCTATTAGAACTCTGTCATTTCAAAGTATTTTGGTTCTTTACTTTATCACAAGCATAAAACAATGACCACTAGGATGCTGATGCTAACTAACTTGTTATCTACGGTTATATAAGCTGCACTTGGTATCGCTCATCCAATATCAGTGCAGACTGGCAGGGTAGGAGCACTGCTAGTGGCTGGGTAATGAATGTTATTGGTTTGATATCGATCATGTCCTTAAACATGATCGATAGTGTGAAGTTGTGAATGACTTGTGAGCGTCCGTGCTTTTGAGTTGGGTTGTCCCATTTCGTAGGGGAAAATTTCAATAGCAGCCACAGAAATTTAAAGCTGCTATAGTATTATCATTAGACATATTTCACTTGTTGTAGCTGTTATTATGAATTTTGCTGTTGCTGTTGCTGTTGCTGTTGCGGTGCATCTCTGTTGGTCTGATGGCGTTCACAGTCACAGTCACATTGCAGGACCAAACAATTGTAATTTAGTGACTGATAGTGTCTTTGGCAACTTATATGAGGAAATAAATACAGCAGTTATACAGGGAAAAGTGTCTGTCATCCTGTCTGTCCGACAGACTCTTCGTCACATTTCTGCCTGAAAAAGAGCGTCTGTCCCTGGCAGCAGAGCCAGACGGCTCCCACAGTTGAATGGCGGTGTCTATGTGACTGGATTTAGAGCAAATACTTTAACTCACCATGCATTTGTCCACTGCTGTGTTGTTGTAGTTACTGTCTCTGGCAACTTGTATTGAAAAACAACACGTGATTGTCAGCCCTCCCGACCGAGACTTCAGTGAACTTTCCCCCAGAAAACAGCCTCCCTCCCCGCAAGTGAGAGCTTGTCAGGGTCTGTCAGGCTGTTTACTGATGGTGATTATGTAATTATGTAATTTAGAGCAAAAAATGTAACTTTGTGACTTTCCAGAATGCATGGTGGTTTGGTATCTCAATCACCACACATTATAACTGCATCCATATGATTATTAACAGTTGTGCATACATGTCTAGATGAACAGGTGGACACCGGGGGACACAGGTTGGAAAAAAACACGGGTGTCAACGTCCCGATGTGCACCATCACACCTCTTTCGATTCAGTGTGAACAAACAATGGTGAAGAAAAACGAGCAGCAATAATGCTACATGCGGGCGTCCATGCTTTTGAACCAGTCAAGGCAGTTGGCTGCCCATGTTAAGCCGGGTCTGCCCAAGGTTTCTGCCCGTTAAATGTCATTTTTTTCTTTCCACTGTTGCAAAATGCTTGCTCATGAGGAATGCTGGGTCTCGGTAAATGAAGGAGTGTGGTCTACACTTGCTCTAATGAAAAAGGTCATGAGATTACTTTTGTGGTGAATTGGCGCAATATCAAAAAAACTGACTTAACTCAAAAACAAGGGGTAGCAGTAAAAACCGGGAAATGAGATTGAGCCTTTGAGTATGAATGTGTGTACCAGTATGTGGGGGGTGTCTCTCGGGCAGAATGAGGTTCTGGAAGTTAATAATGCAGACGGCCTCCGCCCCGAGCCAGCGATCAGACACTGCCTTGATGTAGTACTGGGAGGGCAAGGGCTCAAAGATGGGGATAGTGAACACAATGTGCTGAGGCTCTCCTGTTACCACCTGGAGGGAGAACACACAAAGTAGGGAAACAAGAACACACATCAATCATCATATGCTCTCTGAGGAACACTGTAGACATGTAAACTAAGACCACGTTAAAAAACAAACCTGTTTCTTCTGTAGGAGGAGGTACTCAGAGTGATAGATGTGGTCATTGATGGGATCCTCCACCCATAACCACCATGGCTCACCTACTGACCCATGGACCTGAATCGTTGAGGAAAACAACATTTCAATCAGAATTTCTCTGCAGTTGCAGTAGCGTTGAATTAATGGTGAGAGGCAACATCTTCAGGAGAAAAACAAGAAAACAAAACAAACTAAAAATATGATAAAACTAGATACCATCCTGCGATGGAATCGCAACAGCAGCTGTTGGTACTGATTACTACATTATTACATGAGACCACATCTATTTTGGAACTCGGCCTTAATTTTGATATCAACTACACCCCTGTAAAAGGTTTTATGACTGCATCTTGCATGATTGTGACACTACTGCAGATGTACTATGTCCACAGACAGACAAACCGACCGACTTAGGAGACACCCTTGCATGTCAGATTTGTGTCAAACTATTTTGATTTGCATTAATCACAAACTAACACAGAGAGGTAATACAATAAATATTTGGAATTTAGGTCACAATTAAGGTCAAATTTTAAAATGTCAACTCCAGCAAACTAATGCATTTTCAACATATAAAACAAAGTATCAGCCCTTGAAGCAACAGCAAGTTTAATCCTGGAATAAGGAACAATACTTGCAGGGTTATGGCAGTATGCATCATAATATGTCAGTGGGGTGTGTTTCCTGGGTGCCATCAGGGTGGTGGCTCATGTGTCGGTACATGTGTCCTGGCTCTGCAGCCGGATCAGGGCTAAGCCAGTCAGTCTTCCATTACCACTCTCCCATGATTGGAGCATGCATCGCTAATCGGACATAAACATTCATCTTCATATTCAGCTCCGCTACAATGAGCTTCCTATTCCACTCAGATTCCATGACAAACTGTGGACTAAGCTTTCCATGATCCCCTCTGGCCAGACTGCCCACTGAGCTGGGACATGCTGGCGAGGCCTGAAGGCATTCTGGCTCTCAAGGACAGATGGAGATTCCATGGCTGTAAGAACAACAAGGTAGGACAGCTCTTCTTTCCGCCACTGTGAAAATGTGACTACACTGGCAGTGTCAGGAAGCAGTTGCGGTGTGTATGTGGGTAGTGAATGTGGCTCTGTTGTGTTTTATGTAGTTAGTTTTGCTGATTGAGTGATTTGAGAAGTTTTTAAAGGATTTTTGGATGTTTTGACATTTAGTTTGCAGTGACCCAGAGTGGCCTTTGGAACAATACAGCTAATTAATGTCCAGAAGAAGTCATGTCAACAGTTTATTTTGAGTTATCAGGTCATGCTCGGGATTGGACCACACAGTTACCTGCTTAAAAGCTTATTAAAAACCTGATTACCAAAATGACCAAGAAATCAGCGTTCTCCAGGAAAGATCTATGCCAAAGGAAATCAGGTTTCTGGAATCTGCTACCCTTATTACAGAAACCAGAATTTGTGTTCATGATATGTGTGCTATTATTGCAGAACGTTGGCAGTAACTAGTTTCTCCAGAAAATATAAAGTCAATGATTGTAGCTGCTGTAAATCCAAGCTGCCTGCAGCTGCCTTTCTTTATTCCTTTAAGTCATTGTTCAATATTTATTCAATGCCATCTTCTCTTTTAAATCTCATGTAACATTAAGACATTAATATATACGCAATATTTTTTGCTTTTACTTTTGAATTTAGTTATTTCTAAAACACTTTCACACTTTTAAACACAATGTGAGTCATATGGGTGGGAAGGTGGGGACAGAATGACTTTTTTTGTCGTGCCAAAAAAAGCTACCAAAATTATCCACTTCAATGCAGTCTTTATCTGTGGACAGCTTCAAAACATTCATTTTGGTTGTGTTTGAGTTGTGTGCTAGTAAGAAATCAGGGAGTGTAGCTTTAGGCACCCAATGATTCATAAATGAAAAAATGGAAATTGTCAGGGGAGCACAAACTTTTTCATAAGACTGTATAACTTATCGAGAACAAAATGACGGAACCTTGGTCAATGGAAATCATCAACCCATTGAGGGCTGGATTCAAAATCAAACCAAAAATCAAACCAAAAAATTTAACCACAGGTCGAACCAACTTTATGAATTCTATCACGGCAGCTCATAATGTGACTCAGTAATGTGTATGGCCCTTAATTGCCTGTATGGACTCCCGCAATGTCTGAGTGGGCTGCTGATGTCCACTAAGATCCCCTCCAAGACCTGGAACATGGCATCAGTAAGCTCCTGGACAGTCTGGTACGGTACTCGGCTCTTTCAAGGCTGTCACATGTACTCAGTGTGACCTTGCTCTCAACTGTGAAGAGAGCGGGGAGCCAATATTGTTCCCTTGCAAATGTTATCACACCTCAGGCTTCCACTAGTGACAATGACACTATCAGAACAAAACAAACTAGTGAAGAGTCAGTCAGGTAAAAGGAGAGCAATTGTCTCTGCCAACCGCTTGCAAAACCATTACCTTTTTGGAGGCTGTCTTGCGTTTGCCTCTCCATTGCACCTGAAATTGATTCGACTTGTGCTTCCTAAATTGACTGATTGATATCCCTGAAGTTTGACTGACTTGGTGTTATGCTGTGACTATTAAAGGTTCCCTTAATTTTTGTGAGCAACGTATAAGGAGAATGGGATAACAGCAGTATAGTGTTGCAGCATATCATGTTTACCTGGTCATTCCAGCGAAAATCAGGTGTGATGATGAGACGAACGCGTAGGACAGTGCGTGTGATTGGCTGGATGCTGGCCTCCATTGTGATGGAAGGGATTTGGTGAACACACTGTTTGACTGATAACCCAACATTGACATGGTGCAGCATGTGACCTGGAAACAATACATCTGCCATTAACATGTGTTTTGTGCCACAATTATGAGTGACCCTGATGTAGTGCTTACAGATTGCAGTAAATTCACAGATACCATCCAATATTCAAATCATGGCTGGGCTGACAAAAATTCAACATAATTTACTTTTTGACATTCAATCACAACAACAACGACATTGTGTCCTGCTTACGACTCTGCTGCCCTGAGTTTCTCTTCTTTGGGACTGAATACAGCCTCAAAGACAGAGGTCAGTTTAAAGAAAGGGGGTATTGTATGGAGGTGATTTACAGCATCTCTGACCAGACTATGACTCCCTACACATTCTGTTGACAATGTTAGTGAATTTTCTAATATTCAAATTCAACTTAATATCTTTAACCAGGACAGAGAGGGGTTGTATTTTCTAACTCAAAAGGCTTTTAATGCAAAACATCTGTTCCAGAAATGTCCGGTTACTGTTGACCTGACGACTGCAATGTAATAATACTGTGGAAATGTACATCATCAAGACAACATCTAAACATGGATGAAGTGCTGAGTTTGCATATACCGCATCTAGAGAGAATACTTTCCAAAAAAAAGTATGTAAGTATTATGGTGTGGTTCAGAATCATTCCAGTCTCTTTAAAGGAGTCATCACCTGGTTTTTTAAGTATCCAGTCCCCCTTGGATCGCATTGGATCAATTCTTAAAACGTAT
>CAEMYA010000127.1:132405-158476 GCA_903131615.1 Diplodus sargus
AAAAAAAAAAAAAAAAAAAAAAAAAAAAAAAAATCACACATAGAGCTTGTTCTGACACTTTTTCATACCGCGACTTTCTCACGCGAGATTATGAGGTCTTGACTGGACCAGATGTGCATTGTATTAATATGTAATGAGGCGCGCGTTGATTGGCCTGCATGCACACAGACTCCAAAACATAAACAGCCCCCTGTCATGGCGCACACACTAACTGACGAACGTTACGGAATTCAGGCATTTATGTACGAGCCGGAGTCGGAACCCGAACGGGAGAGTGAAGAGGCAGAGACGGTGGAAGAGACACGTTTACAGCAGGATGTCTCTGAATGGTAAATTCTCTATTTTTTTCCTTCTTACTTTTCACACTCGTGTTTTACATGTAAGACCTGAGTTTTAATGCTGGTAGTCAAGATGTATGGCGTGAAAATGACTCGGCGTGCTCACTCAGAAAGTCTGGCTGAGGACGGCTGTGAGCCGATGCTTAGGCGAGCTTATGCAAGTAGCCTCCTGTGGTAACGTCACCACAGGAGCAGAGTCAAAATCTCGTTCTTTAGGAATGCGCACCCTTGTGTGCTATTCCTGTTCGGAAAAAGAGCCAAAGCCAAAACTTTCAAACTCCAGCTTTTCAGGCAAGTTTCAACTGAGGTCCAACACCAATATGCATGTTTTAACAAGAGAAATGGCGATTTCCGGGTGATGACTCCTTTAAATATATACGCCAGTTATCAAGAACTGAGTTGTTTACCGATCTCATCCTTTCTCATTTCCTTCAGTTTGTCCACAGTTAGCTTCTTCTCCTCCAAGCGGTTTAGTACAATGTGGCTCAGGCTAGGGAACTGGCGCAGAGGGTGGGAAAAGCCCCACAGCCGCTTGTCAATCACCTTACAGAGGGTGAGCAGTCGGTAGGTCATGGCTGGCCACCGCTTCCTCAGGGCAATCTCAAACAAAGCCCTGACAATTCGAGCAGCATTCTGTGAAAAGTGACAAAAGCAAAAATAAATCACACAAGTGCATACTGTATGGATATAGTGTATTAGTAGACTGTTTATCTCCCATTTTCCAAAACAGTGATAGTTTTAAAGCTAAACTTTACAGTTGAAATAAAATAAGTAAAACACATAAGCAGAGGTCACTCGCAGCAGCTGTATGGTACATCATGCTGTTTAATGGTGATTAATCATGTGTGATGAGGAGGAGGTCTGCTGTGTGCTGATGGATTGCTCATGTCAGTTCTGGTGGAAAGGTCAGGTGGCAGTGTTGATTGCTGATCAAATATGCTCGGCCTGTGATTGATTTGGTCAGGTGCTTTTATGATCTGATTGTCTGTGAAGTCTGAATGCACCCTGGACTACTGAAATCTGTCTGTGCTGTTTGATAGCTAGTAGAGAATAAGAGGTCTGGCTGGACACAGGAAGCCCTGAAGTCTGTGAGAACAGATGCACCAACATTTTTTGGTTAATCTTCATAGTAAAACCTTGCCATTTTCTATAAAAAACAAAACATGTTTTTTGCTCATTTTTTTTTCAATGTTAATCCAGACAACCTCCTGTCCTGCTCTTCTTTAGGAGGACTGGCGGTAGAGAAATGCCAGGTTAAACAGTGTCTCCGTCCCATTGTTCGTCCACCAGAGGGGATGGACAAGCTGACTGTAAAATGTTCTGCTCACTAAATATCTTGTTCACAATTGCTTAGTAACCAAATTCATGGAATTCTAGTCAAACAGGTTTATGTTGTATTAAGTTTATAATATGTGATTACACTTTAAAACTAGGGCTATCAGTTTAACACGTTAATTAGATTAATTAATTACACTGCAAATTAACGCGTTATAAAAATTTACGCAATTAATTCTGAGATTCTGAGTGGCAATTCAATGCGAGAGCATTTTAAATTTGGCCCATTAAATGACCCGTAGTCTACTTGGCAGTGGCACGTCACTTCCCACCTGCGTCGCTAGTAGGGCTGTAATGATACACGTATCGAAGCAGAAATCGCGACACTCAGATCCACGAACCTGTCTCGCGCTGTGAGAAGGCAGAATCGCGACACAACTTCCAGTCCAGATCAGCCCTATGAGCTGTAAGTAACACTACATTAACACCGCAGCGGTCGTTCGCCAATTCTCCGCCGTTGTTCGTTCACACAGAGCGAAACATCGCTGTAAAGACAAACCGTGCGTAATTCACACAGAAAGCCGGCGCTGCGGCTCCTAAAGAGATGTGACGGTACAAGTCATGATGATGACGTGTGTGTGTTTTCAAGGGGTTTCCCCGGTGCCTCCCCTGTCAATAAAAACTCGGTGAGGTAAAGTTTTTTTTGCCGGTGACAGACGCATGGCAGAAATGTGACGAGGAGTCTGTAGGACGGGCGGGAGGAAGGACGCTTCTCCACGTACAGCTGTGGTATTTTTAACTTGTTGCCAAAAACAGTTACAGTTACTACGTTACCTTAGTTTGGTTCTGTAACATTGTTTTGTGGGACATTTCTCTGTATTAAGTTGAGTGAGGGACCTGTGCAGTTAACAGACCATCAGATAGACACGCCCTCCACAATACTGCACCTCTGATACTATCAGACAAGTATCATATACATAAGTTATTGAAATGTTACATAAATAAAATATTTAATTTAGAAAGAAAAAGAAATAGAGGTTTGTATCCAACTGTGAGTCAAAAATCGTGATACAAACTGAATCGTGACTTTGGTGTATCGTTACAGCCCTAGTTGCTAGTCAAAGCAGGGTGACAACAGACATGGAGGCGACTCAGGGGAGCGAGGCGAGCACATCGTTGCTAGGGCCTTTGAACGGCAAGTTCTTCTCTCCTTAGTGTATTCAACTGATTAGTCATGCAATACAATTTTGTAATGTTCTAGAATTGGAAATCTTTATTTGGGTACCTTTAGCAGATATGAGATTAAAATGCGATTAATTAGATTAATTAATTACAAATCCTGTAATTAATTAGATTAATTTTTGTAATCGCCTGACAGCCCTATTTAAAAAACATCAGACAATGCATAGTTTTTGAATGCCCACATAATATGGTTTTGGTCTTAAAAATCCAGCATTAATTAAGAGCTTGAGGAGTAGAGTCATCAGCAGACTCAAAGAACAACATAACAATAAACTGCAACGAGACAAGTAGATCTTGTCTTTTTCCTTCAGTGATCTCAACAATAACATTATAGAATCCTGCTCAAGCGTGACTATGTATGGTTATCATTGTGCAACATCGGAATGTTGCAAGGAAGATATTCTTTGTGATGGTGTGATATGATTCAACCATGATCTGACAGCTAGCGGGTAAACTTTTCTATTCCTCCAGGTACACATAAAGTACTTAGGTAAGTAACTGAACAATGACGTGCTTCCCTGCTGCTTGTCAGTGGGTATGCATTGTTAATGTCCTTTACAACATACCGAAGTGCTCCAATTCTGAATAAACAGCGTTGCGTAAGAACAATGAATGATTGTTTCCATGTAGTCTCCGTACTGGAGGAGAGGATCAAGAGGTTATTGCAACCAGCAAGGAGTACACAGAGTACCAACAAAGCTACAGACATTTCCTTTTATACACACACAAACACACACCGGCTAGCTGAAGTTAAAGGGAAGGTCCAGTTTAGTCTGTGTATAGATTCATGAGCGCACGTGTAGTTTTTTTTTTTATAGTATTACAAGTATGCTCGTTTTACTTGGACACAGAAACACAAAAAAACATGAGCTGTCACATGGCAGGAATTAAGAGGTCTGAGGAGAAAACCTCCAGGAGGAGTCACAGGCCAAAGACATGGAGATCATAGAATATGATATGATGATAATATAAGAGGAGAAAAACCAACAATGGAGAGTCATGTTATTGGTTTGTTAGACAAGCCAGACAGTGTTCTGTCAACACACTTCAGATGCCAAAAAGAGAACTAATAGTTTCAATTTTTGGAGGAACAACCTAGCAATTTGAAGCTATGAAAGACCAAAAATTGTCCAAATGCCACAATCAGATAAGAAAGATGGACAAAGAATATGGTCCTGCTGCCCGCACAATCTGTCTGTGACATAGAGGGAGCATGCCAGTATGTTCCTAAATAGTTTGACTATTGTCTTTATAAAATGTACTATTAATTGAATGTTGCAGATGTTTTGTCATGTTTTACATGCAGTTACGTTGGTAAGCTACAGACTGATAACAATTCCAGCTGTCCCTCGTCCAAATCCTCAATAAACAGTCAATTCATTTATTGTTTTGTGCTGGCCGTGATTCAAATGAAGAAACCGTCATACAAGAATATACACAATGCGATAAGAAGTTAAGTTAAAATGTATTATTGGGTGCATCTTAATGAAAAGTCAGGCACAGTCGAACCACTGTAAAAAGTTCATCTGTGGCCCAGCTTTGAATTCTCATTGCTCCACTATGTGTAGCTGCCATTGCAGACTATCCAGCAGACACATCACTCCTATTAGTGTAAGGAGCAAATCTGCCTGAACTATTCCAAGTATTCAGCCACATGGAGTCAGTTACTGTGGGAGATTCCGTAAAGATGGACAAGGTGAGCAGAGAGAGAAAGAAAGTATGGAGAAACATCAAACTCTGGTATTGTGTGCATATAAATAAATTCATTTCCACACTATTACAAAAACATATCATTTTACTGTAACAGGACTGCTGTTGCAGTTGAAGTTGCTTGCTTGCTGAATTACTGTATGGGCTCATATGAAATTGAACACACTTGCACACAACCCAATAATTTACATACTGTCTTGAAAAGGTAAGATGAATCAGTGAACCATCTTCAAATCAGTTGTTGGAGGTATATTTGAATTCAATTATGAATTGGAGGAGTGTTTTTTGTGTTTTCTACGATAGTAAAGTGAAAACCTTTACCACTATTCCCTGAAAATAAATAAATAAAATAAACAAATGAAACAATTACTTAATTGTCATATTAATCTACAACAGACATAAACATTAGTTCCAGCATCTAAATTAAGTCTCTGAATCTCTGTCCGAAAAAAAAAATCAAACTGTAATTGATACTTATAGTTAGCAGCTCATTTAATTTGTCTCTTACCCTGACCTGCAGCCTTTTACATGAGACTCAAACCTGGAGTGGGACGGCATGCCATCAAAGTGAACACACCAACTGGTAACTTCATTTACAGTCACTGCAGTAACTTAATTTGATGGAAAGTATTAAATTATACCAAAAATGTATTTTATTTTTATTCTTATTATTGAAAAAAAAAACAATGTCGAACAAACACAAAAACAAAAGAAAGTACTAAAATACTAAAAACTAAAATAATGTTATCAGGGTGTGTGTGCATGATCAGTTTGGGTATTAAAGTTTGGTTCATCTGACAGGTCGTAAGATTATAATTGAAATTCTTGAGAGATTTCGACTGAAATGCAGTCTACTGCACAATCTAAAAAAATTATCATTTGACAACTGTATTCATTATTGGTTTATCTAACAGTAAGTGTGTGTGTGTGTGTGTCTGTGTGTGTTATTCCTGGTTCCTCACCTGCGCCACATAGGATAAGTCTGAGATGAGGGAGAAGCTGTCCACCTCTCCTCGGCTGATGTACGTCTGAAGCAGAACGTTGATCTTGCCGTAGCTGTTCTCCACCCCGCCTGCAGCCGGCAGCTCACAGTAGTTAGACAGCAACTGATCCAGCTCCTCCAACTCCTCATCACGGACCTGCCAACACACAAAATCCATCGCTACACATTTACATTTTCATATCAAAACGGATATAAAGTGGATGAGTAAATTTCAACTACATACTGTGGTTAAACCAATACCGTAGACCTCATAAATAGAGGTTTAAAATTCCAGCTTTTAAAACACAATGCAGACTATAGGTGGAGATATATGGTGCTTGACTGAAGGTCTGATAGCCATAGTTAGTTTAAAAATGATGACCTCTCACCTTCAGCTGTTCAAACTCTTCAGCTTTAGACACAATACTGAGGATGTCGGCTTCTGTTCGCTGGGAGTTGAAATTTTCATTGAAAGTCTTGACAGATGGAGAAAAAAGAAATACAAGTGGTTACTAGAGTCATTATGTCTGCTGCAGGGATTTGCACTGAATGTGGTAAAACATGACGAATCAGATACCTGTGCTGAACACACAAGCTTTCTATCATATGTAAGGTTACATTAGCTAATATGGAATTTTGTTTAAAGGGTACAGGAAAATCGAATTTGAGTGAATATGAACTAAACAGGTGTTTATATTGTTTGTAGTCTTTCCATTAACTTTTGCATGCAATTTATTTCTAGTAATTGTTAATTGTTGTTAATTTACTGTTGTTCAATTTTATCATCTGTATGTCTTAGTTGGGACCCTGGGTCCAGCGGAGCAGTATCTATTCATGCTCAGAAAAACTTTGAAAAGTGTTTGCCAGGCTGGCAACCTGGCATCAGCTTTTACTCACAGAAACTGAAAACATTGTGGCAATTTTAAGTCACTGCATATTTTGAGTAATTAAGATTCCAACAGAGTGAAGGCAACTCTTGCATCACCATCGTCTCAAAAACAGATGTATGAATGCAAATAAACGTACCAATGCTTATGCAGTGCTGTCTAGTTCCAGTTCCAACGTACACAGCAATGTTTAAACATCACTTATGCAACTAATTAAAAAAATGTATTGGGGTGTTTGTTTTATGTGCTGTCCCCATTTTCTATGGAATAAAAAGTGGGTACACATGTATCGGATGTAGAAGTGAGTCTACCTCTATGGTGTTGTATCTGATGTAGAAGTGGCTGGCTGTTCTGCCCAGGTCAGTGGATGCAAAGTAGCCAGTACGCTCCTCAAAGCGGATCATCCTGGCCTTGTCCAGCTTTCTGCCTGACTCCAACACCAGTTCCTTCCTGTACAGCTCCAAGGAGGGATCCATCTGGGGAAAGTCAATTTATTATTTTCTATCAACTCATTAAAATCAAGTTAATGGGATGTAAAACAATTCAGTTTGTCTTGTGTCATGTTTTGTTTACTTGTTTTATCTTTTACAGTATTTTTTTCTAAAATTCCATCAGTTAATGCAAAATCATTTGCTAAAAGACTTATCTACAGACATATGTCTGTATGACCTCATGGATGTACAAGTGTAAATCACAATCAAGTTTGGATTGATGGTCCCCCCCAAATGACCTTGGAAAGATAGACAGGTAGAATAAACAGTCTGGGTCAAAAACCTGAAAAGCCTTGTGGTTAATGCCGTATGCCAGTGGGTTGGCCCTCATGCGAACATACAGGTAGGTATAACTGAGCCACTTCACTGCCTCCTCCACGTTAGTGACTGACCCCAGGGCGATCTGAATCCAGGAGACAGAAAAGAGAAACACACGGTTGTTAATATCACTGGTCTCTGTCCCCATCTAATGGACACTTCTGGAAACTGCAGTCTCAACATTAACAGCCTGACAGGATGATGGGAAACAGACACAAGAAGATGTGGCAGAGATATATCTGCCTTTCTTTCCAACCCAGCTTGTAAAGCTGATCACGTACATGCAATGTACATCAACACACTTGTTCTCCTCTGCACAGAAGGATCATTTTTGGTGATTTTTCACTCATGGACTGACACATTTTTCCTGCTGGTTTATTTTCATGATGTGTTCTTTAAAAAGAGAAGTTGCCTCTCGTATGGTTAGATAAAGGTGATAAAACGCTTAAATGCACGAATGGAACCAGTAAAAATGATCAAGATATTAAATATTAAATCACTCCTACTTTTTTATCAACATAGGAAGGCCTCTTCTTTTAACATCAACTTTCAATTCCTCTTGCGAGAAATAAAAATATCACACTTCACTGTAGTGCAGCTCATAATGATTTCAATACAGCTAGACTGAGTGCATCACATGGTAATGTGTTGAAGGAGCACATTATAACAGCAACTAGTGAATTTTACCTGAATACAAATATTTCAAGGTCTATTTCTAACTCAGCAGCGCTACAAAAATAACACAATGTAGACAAACCTTATGTAATTCACTTCAAAATCATACACTTGCTAAAGCTTGCTCAGTCAAGATGTTACTGATTTGTCCCTTTCACACACATTTAAACCTTTCAGACTGAAGAAAGCTATTTTGCATCCAGACTTGGATAAATGAAGGAGACTGAAACATTAGTCCTGTCCTAACGAGGCTTATGGAGACCGACCTCAGCGTTGAGGTTGTCGGCCAGGCTGTCCTGGAACTGACTCTCGATGGGGTTCTGCTGAGTGAGCAGGGTCAGGTAATGGCTCAGTTTTTCATGGGTGGTGATGATGGTGCCCTCTCCGTACTTATCAAACTGGGGACGACCTGCGCGTCCAAAAATTTGCATGACGTCCAGAATGCCCAGATCCACCAGGGCACCGCGCTTTGCATCATAGATTTGAGTACCCTGTTATGGACACAAGAGACAGAGAGTGTACAAATATTTCTGTGAATATCTTATTCACAGCAAGCTGCTCATTTGAAATGTGCTGAGAATGGCCAAGTCACTTGTTACATGGAAATGAGAGATGGAGAGCTTGATATTTAACACTGCAAATTACCATCGAGTATTGAACTAGTGTGCATTGGTAATAAAAATCGCTCTCTAAATATTTGAAACTATTCTGAAATGTTCACTAACAAAAATGAATGACACTGTAACTGTATGTAAGGCCACCAACATCAGTAAATGTTCCATTCATTTTGTGGCAACTGTATTAAATGAACATTTGTTTGGTAAAATACAACACTGACAAAAAGTATACATTGAATAATTAAGGGCCTCGAAGTGGAGCCTACATTTTTAAAGGCCCTTAGCCTTAAATACAAGAGGGAAAGAATGATAGCAAAACAAAGATACTCAAAAGAATAGAACCTTGATGATAACTGCATGGGCCGGCAGGTTCACTCCCCAGGCCAGGGTGGCAGTGCAGACCAGCACCTTGAGGTGTCCTTTAGAGAACATGCTCTCCATCATGCTGCGGTCAGACCGCAACATACCAGCATGGTGGATTCCAAAGCCTTCTGGGAACATCTCCTTCATCTGCTTGTTTCTGGAGCGCTGGATCTGAAAGAGGTGAGAAGAAAGGTTAGTTCAAAGAAAGGAAAGAAACATGCTTGAGGGTGTTTGGGAAAAGCAGCTAGAATGTATTTTACCAGAATAACAATAACAAGAACTACTTAGAATTAAAGAGCACTCATTGACACAGCAACATTGACACAGCAACAACTGTAACATGATCAGCTTCACAAAGATATTACCAGGGCTTCCAGGTGAATTTTATTAAAATGCACAGGTGCTGACTCGCTGTGGATTAAAAAAAAAATCTGCAGCTCAGAGTCCACACACACACACACACACACACACACTCGCACGCACAGTGTGAGACTGACATGTGTGCTGGTGACTGACAGTAGGACTGTGACCTGGCCGGGCTTGAGGGGAGCCCTCATCACAGGGCTTTATCTCTTTCTCTGGGCATCTAAATAGAGGTCAGCGCCAGCACTCAGCCGCACAGTGAAGTGAAAGCCTATTGCTGCCAGCAGCTGTCTCCCTCACACACACCGAGTGGTTGGTATGCGATGAATGTCTGGATTTGTATGCAAACCTTGTGCATACAGGTGGATGACTGAAACTAAACAGCACAGCAGGTGGACTCATGTCTGACTGAAAATGTGGGACAATGTCCCAGAAGTACAGGTTTTCTTCCAAAATGTAAAAACAATACATGTGTTCATTTTAAGTGAAAACAAGACAGCATGTCTACAGTACAGTGCTATTACTGTTGTGATGCTAGTGTCAGCTAATGTAAATCACATTTAATAATATTTAATAAAGACAGTAGTCTATCTTCTGTTTTGCCTTCTAGTGGATAAATAACCTCTTTTGCCTTACATATGTCAAAATAAATAACACATTTCTGAAATGTCATGGAGGACACACTGTATTTTACAGACCATCCTGTCCTAAGCCAATAGAGATCCAATGTCATACCCCTTACCGTTTCCATCATGGGACCTAATTTTGGAAAAAATATATTGGTAGCAAATGGAGAGAGACTAAAACATTTTTGATCCCGCTTGAATTATGCCACGAAGAGCACACATGATGTTTGTAATTGTAAAAGATAATTTTCAAAGTCCAGAAAGACGCAGACAAAACCTGTAACTTAAACGCTGTTAAACTGGTCCTGTGCATTAGCAGCTTACAGAACTAATGAACTCTCATTATACATACACTTTTAATACTTACTTAATACTCTGGTGATTCGCTGAGTGTTTTAACACAAAATTAGACGGTATGTTACTTAACTAGCTAAAACTGATAATTACATATTTTCACAATCTTATATTTCATTAGTTTTATCACAAACTGCAACTTTCTTGACTTGACTTGAAACATCATATGTGTAATTAATAACCCAATTCAAAATGGATGAAAAAAATGAATTGTCTTTCTTCATGCACTACCATGCAATAAAGTCCCATGGGGCAAACTGGAAGGGGCGTGACTTCAGCTCTTTATGAGTCGTCTAAATTTGTGGGGTGCAGTTTTTTTACATTTGTGTTAGTTGAACACAGCATCATCGCACCGGCATTTAGCCTCTTACAGCTTGCACCGCCTACTCATAGCTGTGGCTGGTTTGGTTGGTTAGTTTAAGGCATGAGGAGATGAAAGATCATCAGTGATAGGGTGAGAGAGTGTGGGCCTTGCAGCAGTGGGTCATCTCACAGCAAGCCAGTGGGGACATGTCACATATTATATTGGACTTCCCCCGATACACCGCCCCGTGCATCGCTCAAAAAAACGGATGCAGAAATACAGACGTGAGTGGGAAGATTCAAATGCTTGGCTTTCCGACAGTGTCAGGACAGACAAAAACCAAACAGCAATCTCACAGTTCTTTGTACACCAACCATCTCCTGAGGCTGATACAGTAAGCGTCTTAATCGTTTCTATGCTGGGACATCATGTTCTATTCAGATTATATTTAATTTCTGGCTGTTTTAACTAGCAAATAAAGGAAACACATCACATACATGGGACTGATTTCACGGTTAGATCTCAGTCCCTGAGGTCCTCATGTGGACTGACCTCAATAGTAGATTATGTGACGTATAAACACAGATTGATTTGAATCAATATAAATGTACTGCCCTTGAAGAAAATACACAGTTATTATGTTATTAACTAATACTTAATCAATCTGGAAAATTGCATCCCTCAGTACTACTGATTGAACAGTATAAAATGTTAAAAATAAAATGTGTGTTTTACGTCATATATTTTTTCTCAGATGCATGTAGATATGCCATTTTTGTGTGGTTTCACTGATTGCAATATAACATCAATGCAACACTGCCACCTTCCAAGCAGCAAAATAAAAGCAGAGGATGATATGGTTATTGATACGGCTCTGTACTTGTTATGCTGGTAATCATTTCCAGTTTCATTCTTTTTTGCAGTGATTTTTAAAAATAAAATCCCATAAGAAATGATGCAATAGAACAAAAAGGAATCATGCTCTGCTGTCTAAAGCCATATACGCCTGAACAGAGCATACTGTGGCCTGGTGGAAGTCCTAAGGGCCAGGTTGTGCAATGTGCTGTTGAGATCCATGTGAGCTGGTGAAGGTAGGTAATTGAAATGCTATGGCTGAGGCTTAGCTTTGAGGTGTCAGAGTGTGTTACAGCCATGCTTCCAGCATCTAATCTAAGGTGAGTTAGCGCTGATGTCTGCTGTGCCATGGCTGTATTTGAGATGGCAGTGACCTAAGCTCCTGATCAGGTCCCATTAGGCCCTGCTCCTCACTGCTGCTCCTGCTGCAGAGCTCACTCCGTCCACAGACAGCCAGCTGCCAGCTCCACTCACCATCTATCATTGTTGTGACTGTAAAGAACATCGGCTAACGCCAGGGCCGAAATAAACTATTCAGGAGACTGTCAAAGCTTCTCTAAGGACCACTAAATAGAGGTAGGTGTAACTGACAGGTTTTACATTTCTGACTATTTTATATGAGCATTCACAGATCCCTGATCCTTTCAGTAACAGTGTGCAGACAAGAAGCAAACCATTTTTAGAGATGTAGAAACATCAGTATTTTGAGCAGCAAATTACAGCTTCAAAGCTGCAACTTCAAAGTGTAAAATGCTCTGCACAGGAGTGGAGAATAAAGTAGATCTCTTCTGTCTCATGCCATCACCACCAACACTGACTTTCATGAGCACTATCCATTTCCTTTGGTAAATTGAGGCAGGATGGCTAATTGTTAATTTCATTCAGTGGCCCGTGATTATCATAATTTTTGGTGCTCAGACAGGCTTGCTGTTAATGCCGGATAGGCAGTGGAGGAGTGGGAGGATGAGTTTCCACTTACACCCACTCTACTCCACTTTTCTATCACAATCTGCCTGTCTCTTAATATCCCATTCTGGTTTAGCCTAATCTACATGGGGTATTTACTAAACTTACTGTGAATCATTGCCAACAATGCAACAATTCACTGAATTACATCTTTACAGTTTAGCAAGGGATAATTTCCTGCGACTTTCTTAGAAAATGAGGCCAGTTGTGGTTTATCTGGTTTGCGTTAAGCGCATCTCTGAAACACCATAAAACAAAACAAATGTGTTCTCTTCTGCTGCAAACTAAATATCGCTGTTTTTTACATGAAGAAATGTTTTTCATCAAAAATTCTCTGATGTCGTCAGCAGACCTTAAGATGAGTGGATGAGGTGAAAATGGCATCCAGATATAACTCAGTGTTGGAGATATTTTGGTAGTTCTCAACCCTCTTGAAACCTCTTTCACTACACTATAGCTGTAAACATAAAAAATATATAACTACAGCCTAACTAAAGTGTAATTTGGCAGATATTATTGGCTGACCACAGACACATACTGGTGCTGGTAACATGTTGCCAAATATGCACCCAAATGGAGACTTTAATTGAAGTTTACTGTGCAGTGATGATGATTTCAGACAATACTTGTGTAAAATACCTTGCCTCCATTACATATCTTTGTCACATGTGGCTAATAACCAGACAGGGATTATTGAAAAAAGACAAAAAAGAAGAAAAACTAAATACAAAAGCTCTACTTAAAAAGTACTTCTCTAGCATCAATCATCTTGCTGTCGACTAGACCTGCTGTGAGCCTTTCAAATCTTATCCAGTAAGAGGCAACAGAGGCTGGTCTTTTGTGCTGTTGTGGAACTAAAATGAGCTCCTGTGAAGTTAATGTGATTTTCTAGTGTACTAAATACACAAAGTGTTTTAGAGTAATTTTATTATTATCTTTTTTTTTGGTTTCCTAGAACTTTCTTTACTGCGGTCATTTTTCCCTGGTGAAGTTTTAGTGATAATGGCAGTGGTAATCAGGATGAGTAATGTCTGAATAAACCATCCACTCTTCCCATATTGTGTGCCTCTAAACAGCAATGCTTAAGTTACATATTACCTTAGCACACCATACTTATTTAGCTGCACTGATTTTATTTCATTTAGCTACAGAAAAATGTAAGTCAACAAGATGCAGCCTTTAGTAAATATGAAAAAATGCTATGTGACTGATAAGTACCAGAAGAAGAAGCATGCATTTCTCCAAACCTCCAATGATCTACTGCTATTGAAGTCAATATCCCAGTGTCCACATATGTATAAATACACTGCCTCACTCACAGCTCTTCTATCCAATCTGCTATCTTTGTGAGGTAGATCTAAATTGCTTGAGCCTATGAAGCCTGAAATGTTAATACATATAAATGTCTGTATACTCAAGAATTCATGCTGTTTGTTAATATTACTTCTCCTATGCTGATATACTGGTTTTCAGAAGTTGCAGGTACAAAATAAAGACAAGACGCTGTGCTATCATTAACAGACCAAAGAACATTTCTAAACCGTGTCGGCTCAACAACAAACTGCAACTGAAAACAGAATAGAATGCAGAAGTAATCAAGGTCATATTTGTTTGCATAAGTGTGTTTGCTGATGAGTTTGGTGCTCGTTTGTGAAGACAAAAAGAAAGCATGATACCAGTCCTTTGTTTTGAACATTGTGGGAGGCACAGCAGAACAGTTAACACACCACTCAGCTGTTTTAATGCTGATGAAGAAGCAATTAAAGAGGAAAATGGACTTGCTATGCACTACCATGATAACATGCAAGGCCGCTCCCTGAGGCTACGATACTGCAGATGAGCTGTAATACCAGAATAGCCAGTCTGGATGGGGGGGTATCCGGTTTTCTTCACACTGCCCCGCTATTTTACAAAGCCAGGTTTCTATTTAAAGCAGCCGGTTTTGTGATGTGTGTGTTTGTCACTCGCCTGTGTCATTCCTATTTTCCTTCAGCCTTTGAGTTGTGGCTCATTGTTGTTGATCAGTGTACTGGGGAGCTGGTTTGGCATGGTGACAGGCTGTCACTGATCTGACACAATGAAAGGGCCGCAGTGGACCAGACTCGTAAAAATAGCACCAATGAAAGCAAACAGAGATATTAATGAGCCTACTCTGGTGTTGCCGCGGAGTCCCTGGAGGCTTTGCACTTTCAGGCATCAGTTTGTCTGTATCGGTGTATCTTGTCAAACAAAATGACATGAAAGCTACACATCTGAAGGCCACAGAGATGGAGAGTATAAAGAGAAAGACAAACTCCAGAGAAAAGCGAAGGTGTGGCGGTACATCTCTATGGTCTATTTCTACCTTTACACTACATCATCAATACTACAATTTATAAGAAATAGGATACCCACTTTCACTGACAAATCTTTCATACAGTATATGAATGCCCACCACTGAAACCATACATTGGTGCGAAAGTAAAACTTCATTGCCCTCAATAACCCATGATAGGTCTGTGCATGATCTGTGCAATGGACTCAAGGGACCACAAGGTGTCTCTTAACCTCCACAGTTGAGTTCCTTTCTCATCTAGAACAAGTCACATGGTTTCATCTCTGAGAACTGGATATTAAAAAATGAAGGAGACGGGGGAGGTAAAGGGAGAGGAAGGTAGGGGCTGGATTGTCAGAGTTGGAGCAAATGAAAGTCAAACGGACTCTCAAATACAATGGTCTCTGGGGAGAGCTTTATGCAGAGGTTCACTGCACACAGCAGCTTTACAGCCTTACAGTGATTTTGCTACTCCTTTACATCGGCAAAGACATCCAAAACATGTGTGGCCTCAAATCCATGTTAATTTGGACACACACACACACACACACACACACACACACACACACACACACACACACACACACACACACACACACACACACACACACACACACACACACACACACACACACACACACACACACACACACAGAGTTTAAGATGATATGACCGAGTCAAAACATCTTAGTTGTAGACACCTGTATTCTACATTCATTCTGCATCATTCACTTTGAAAATGAGGCAAGAAAAGAAATGACTCCATGAAACCAAGGGTGTGTCAATATTCTGTACCGTGTGATTGTGTATGTGAGGACTGAAACCAACAATGAGAGGATCCTACTAGCAAGTACTGTGTTGGTATCCAAAACCCAATTGCGTTAACTAAATCTAGTGTGGTGTGGACACAATGAAAAATGGATTACTCTTCCCATTGCATCACATCTTTTGTTGAAACTTAACATTTATTATTTCACTCTATTGAAGAATTTGCCTCACCAGACACAACATGTAGTTTTAAGACAGCACCTAAGGGTTTAGGAAATATAACTGAAAATGTTATTGATTCATCGAGTTACAGCCGTATTTGCTAGGGTTACTTTTTTAAACATCTTTGTTTTTGGTAATTTCATTTTTGGCTTCCTCAAGCATTCAAGTTGTCAAACACAAATCAAACGATAAACATTTAAATGTGCAAGCTCCACAAACACCACTGGTTCCCACAAGAGAAACAGTATTATGTGTCTTAATTTTCCATAAGACATTAGATGTTGGATTACTTTTGTTAAATTTCTGATTTAACATAATTTCTCTATTATGTTTAAAAAAACTCTCTAATTTCAATGAAAAACAGATTCTGGTCAACTTTCACAGAGAGGCAATAGAAAGCATCTTAACTGGAAACATCCAAAAATTGGTGCAGGACAGGAATCCACTGCCAGAACATCAGTGAAGTGAGATGTCTGCACAGAGCCCAAAGGACGCTAAAAGACAACACCCACCCAGACTGTCCACTCTGCTGCTGTCTGATAAAGGATACAGAAGTATCTGCTGCCGAAGCATCACACTGCAGAGCAGCTGCATTCCTCAGACTGTGAGACTCCTCAATTCATCAACACATCTTGCTTTTTAATGAAACATGTTTTTTAATGACAACATATTTACATTATAACCTATAAATACACAGGCCCTCTTCTTAAAATAAAAAAAAGGTAATTTTCCATAATAAGTGAACGTTCCTGTGAAACTGCTCAGTGTTTTAGTTTTTCCCCTCAGAGTTATGAAGCTTCAACAAGGCAGTGAGCTGAGATCGATTTGTGTTGACCACAAAACTTTGCTGACCTTAAGCTCATCTAATCAATCACCAGCAATACTGAAGGCAGCATTCCCTCTATGTTCTGATGCTAATTGTTTTCGACAGTGGGATTAGAACCGAGAAATAATTTCATTTTCCTTGTTTAACTGTTTCACGCTCACACAGCTTTCTTGACAATACACCATTTATAGGTGGACACATATGATCAAAGGGCAGCACTGTTGTTTAAATGACCTCTCGGAGAAGTGTTTTCTGCCTGTTTTTATTATTTCATCAAACAGCACTTTTTAATCACTGGCTCACTAAAAATGGTATTTAACAAGAATTGATTCGAGTGGGTGCATTAAGATATCTAAGCTTGATTGACAGCCTCTCCAACCCCCTGAGATTAAGCCAATTAAATAACATTAGGAGAGAGAAAAATATAGTGGAATCACTTCTGACTTTTAAAGCTAGATAAATAAATGCTAAATTATATGACTGACCTTAGAGGTGCTTTATTTCACTGCATATGCATATTAGAGATTAAAAAACACCTATAAATATTAATGTGGGGCAATTTCCAGAGTGCAAATAGGCAGTGCATTATCTCTGTGTGGGCTTAGAGTGGAGTCAGCCTGATGCCTCTTCCTTCACCAGAGCAGGACAGACCGACAAACACTCAAAGAAGGCCTAATGGACTGGATAATACTCATTATGTTGGGACGCAGGCAGAAGAGCTCGGGGTGAATTAACGCAGTTTGTGCATATTTAATTCATGTACATATACTGTAGGAACAGTTACACAGAGCCTTTTAAAGTACTGTTTCAAAGACTAACCTGGCCAACACATACCATTTTTATTCCCCAAACGTGATCTCTTGTCTCTATTTCCAGTTTTAGAAAGCATGAAAAGTAATGTGATTTGTATACATATCCTATTTAAATAGAGAGAAGATTAGAGGCACATCAATCTTGGCTCAGCCCCAGGGAATGAAGGAAAAGGTTACTAAATTTATCACTCTGCCTTCTGTTGCAGGAGATTTAAATATGGGAGTTGGAGTCTGACTGACCATCCTCTGAGGGGGAATATAGCTCCACCTCTGTGTACTCTCACAGCACAGAGACCATTAATTATACACAGACACATATACACACACACACACACACACACACACACACATATACACACAGAGACACACACACACAGAGACACACACACACAGAGACACACACACACACACGCACACACAATCAGTGTTCTGCTCTCATGCCTGCCCACACACGCTATGTCGTACCAACAAGGAAATCTAGCATTCTCCTTCCTGTTGTCAGATCTTCTCTTTTTGGCTCTGCCTGATTAATTCCCAGACATACATACACATACTATATAGTTCTCAGTGTAGACGCAGAGAAGTTTAAAAATGTAGAGCAGGTTAGTCTATCCTAACAAATTCACAACAATTCACTTTTCCTCTGGTATTGATGGTTTACCGAAGGTTTCTATTGTACATGGTACCTAATGGTTTCATTCTTAATTGAAAACAACTTTATAGAAAAACTTACCAGCACAACTTCACAAAATAGCACTCGCTAGCAACAATAGTTCTCCAAGTTTGCAACAGTCACTTAGCATGCAATCTAGCTAGGCCTCTAACCAGATAATAAGTCTAAGTTTATTCGAGAGATGTAGCTCAGTGTATGTGGCTATGATGACAGTAGTGTAAATGTGAATGGTGAACAAAGCTAATAGGCTACGACAGCATTAGTTCAGCATTTTGCAAGAGTGTTTGCTGTATGCACAAGCTGCATCAGAGTTCACTTGAGTAACAGATCCATAGAGTGAATTGCACAGATTTTCTTAAAGGGGGATTCTAGTAAAATGAAAATGACCACACTCCATATTGTCATCTGGTGGTATAACTGGCAGTGTGATCGAGCCTTTTATGTTCAAAGCTTATTGATGTGGCTATTTTTGTCTCAAAAAGGAACTTTTTTCCCCCCTGTAATCGCAGTTAGGCAACCAGGATCACACAACATAACCTCTGAAAACTTTTTTCCCCAGCTTTTCTCAGAACTTTCAGGCTCTGACAATGCTGACATGGACAAAAAAACAGACCATCACATACCCTGACAGTGCAGTATTGGTTTTTTATCATATGCATACAGATATGTGGTTGAAGCACACTTGTCTAAATATCACTGACAGAATACAGAATCTATCAACATCTAATTAATTCAGTTTAGAAGCTGAAAAAAGACACCGATTACTTTTCTATTTTTACAAAGGATTTAAACACAGATGCTTGAAAGCTTTATCTACCTGTTTCTCACAGTGGCCGTAGTCAGGACCTTGGTCTGGTTGAAAGAAACATGTTTCTCCATTGTTCTTTGCCATCTCGATCAGTCCCATTGCCGTCCTCACTGTGGCATTCCGAGCATGGACAAACACCATCACCTGAGACACGACACACCAAGATACAAGGTAAAATCACAACATCAGTACAACACAAAACTCTACAGAGGTCCAGCTGATACAGCAGTTTGAAAAAAAAAATCAATTGCTGTTCAACACTCAGTTTGGCTGAGATCTGGTGACTGTGAAGGTCATAGCATCTGCTTCACATTGTTTTCATATAACCATTCATTGAACCATGTGACCTGCATGTAAGAATTTGCATTCAGTATGCGATCAGTGCATACTGTAGTACCCTGTGTTCACCAGAGCTACATTTATCATTGAGTGAGCAGTTTGCCCTCAAGGATGGGTTCACGTTTTTTTCAAGTTTATCTCAAAACGAAAGACTGGCATCAGTTAGTGCTTTCTGTGACCATTCCTCCTGTTTATACAGGCCATTAAAAGATCCCAATTTAACAGGCTTGCAATGGAGATGTCAGAGGAAGTCCATGGTTCTCGTTCTGTACAAAACTATATTCAAATATCATCTGAAGCTTCACCATTCAGATTTAGACAAGTTCAATGAATCACAGTATAATTTAATACACTTAACACACTAAGTGCTTTTCTATCAAGGGATACTACAAAATATCAAAAATGCAGAGTTGAGTGTAACAACAGTCTATAGAGATTGCACATTTGAATATAAAAAGCCTGTTCTTTGGTATAACAAATGCTTTATTTGACCTGCAAATACCCATGAGAGACCCTATTGCCACTGCTCGATATGTAAGTGTGCAACCTTTTATCAGGGAACTATACTGTTAGACCAAATAGTGTTGCACGACTGCACACACATGCAGCAACCGGCTGTGTGTATGCTCCAAACACAGTGGGTCCAAAGAGACTACTGCAGCAAATGTTATTTGTTGAAGGTGTTTTATCAGCACCGCTGAGCTGTGTGGAAGCATTGTCGGCAGTAACCGCTGGCTTCTCAGCTTATTAAACTTCTCCCTGGCAGCATGCTTTTCACCAGGAGGGTTGTGGGAAAATCATAAAGGAAATTTCATCCATCAGATCCTCCCAGATGAAATTAATATATGTCACGGACACCTCTTGACAATTTAATACTGAGCGATGAAGAGGCCTCCCTAGCTGAGCTGTGGCCTCAACCTATGTGCTGGACTGAGCCATTGTATCGTTTGAACCATGGAGATGAAAAAGTTGTCAGTGGTGCAGTAGAATTAAGTTGGTTTACAAGTTTTCAAGGGCCGCAGCTAGACTCACATTAAGTGTGTCTCTGAGGGGGATAATGAGCAAGAGAGTAAGGAAAAAAAGTAAGAAAAGGGATGTGTGTATGTGTGTGCACTTGCAATAAAATGATGCAGACAGGATAAAAAGCGTGCTCAATGGGGAGCTCAACTCCTGTAGCAGATGGGAGCTAAACGGTAAAGTCTGAATTCACTACTCTCACGGTCCCAATAGGCCTTGTGAGGCTGTAGAGTTGAAGCAGAAAGAGTGGAGGCTGGTGGTTGTTGGATGGGGGAAGGAAAGGGAAAGTAAGGGGAGAGGAACACTGGGGGAGATAAGGACTTCAGAGACTTCAGATAGCAGGTGTTCATTCCAAAAGGCTCACAAAAATATTTACTGCAGGGGTTCCTATTCATGAAAAAGTTCAGAGAAATATTTCCAAGGGAAACAAGTGTATTAAAGGCGTACTGTATTTTGATGTTACACTGACATTCCTCTGTGCCTCTTTAAGTACAAGCCCTAGTCCAAACATTTCACAGTGACAGTTTTAGTCGAATCAGAAACGAGTACGGTGGGTGGTGGCGCATGGGGAAAATAATCAGACTGAACACTGTCTTTTAAAAAAGGACTTATTTGCTGTGATGCGCAAGAAACACTCATGAGGGAAGTTCAAACTCCTCCTTTATAAGTCAAGTTCACAGTACCTACAAAACACCGGGGAAAAGCTGGTTTCAATGAGAAGATCGAATCGGGCAGATAAACGCACTTTCAGGGAAGAGGAATTGTTCAGGACAGTAGGTATGACTGTAGTCTGCTTTGGTCTCATTTCTAAGAGTGATAATAAAAAAAAAGGAAAAAAAAAATCATACCTACGTAGAAAACCAAAGAATTCCCATTCATTTTTCACACTAAGCTCACAGGCTTTTTATCAATAGTAGTAACCTAGCAACATGAAGGGGTTCTGTTACAGGGTTACATATAGAGGACTGGAACATTCGCAATGCGGGAGCTATGACGCTACCACGACAGAGCAAAGCCTACTGTTAGCAGCTTGTCATGCTCTTTATTCAGAAGAGCTAACATGTCCATTCTTCAAACTAGTCCAGAAACCGGCTAGGTTATGTTTTATAGGGATCTGCTGTTTGAACAACATGAGAGACATAAGGACAGATTCCAATATTATATTGACTGGATGATATTGCTAGTTTAATTATGCACAACAAGTGGAAAACACTCAAATAAACCTTTCTTTTGGCATGCACATTTGGATTTAATGGTGATAGTTCTTCTGAATTCATGTTTCTTTAGATTACACTCTTTGTTACAGTCACTCACACAACAATCTTTGCGTACACTATGTCAACATGTGTACATTTTGAAGCATTCAAACATGTAGAAGAGCCCCTACCTGATGACCGGCTTTAACCTGCTCCAGAACTTTGTTGTAACACACCTCCTCCATGTCATGAAGCTGCTGGATCTGAACAGGAAACATAATTACAATAAACAACTGAGCTTCAGTAACTAGTAACGAGTAATGTTTAAGTCCTTTATGTAACTCATGAATCTCAGGCCCTTACAGTTAGTTACATACTTTAGTCCAGGCGTTGGTCTAACACAGGTTTGTGTATGACTAACTTCATATTTGGCCAGAGCTACTACATGCCTTAGTTTGTGACAACAGAGCCGAAATGTCTTCATGATATGAGTTTAACAAAGGATCCAAAGTGGTCTATGAAGTGCCATTCTACCATGCTGTAATATCATCTTGTTACAGTCATTATGAGCTCAGTAATAATTTGTCTATATTTGGTTCCCTATGTATCAAGTTAGCCATTTGAAAAAAAAGGGCAGTTTTTTGTACATATTATATAATCATGTCACTGTTTTGATTACTTCACACATGTTCGACTCAATTCATTGTCACCTACTGTTTTAAAGATGTCTGTAATAAGCTAAAAACAGGAGCAGATGGGCTCTTCAGTGCCTGACAAGCAAGGGATGTTTGTACCATCGGAGTACTTCAAGCTTAAAATATCACCTCTCTTTAAAGTTTACAATGTCCATTTATTCAGATACACTCATCTAACAAAAAACATTTGCACTGAAATATTTTCAAATGCGATTAATCACAATGAATTAATCAAAAAGCTTGACATAAATTAGACTGATTTTTTTTACTGCTTGACAGCCCTACTTGATGTGTATAAGTCTGGTAAGAATCAGTTCTTCGGTACAAACATTCCTCTTGTCGACTTGTTGCCCATACAGTATATTGTATGCATGTATCACCCTACAAAACTAAGCTAACTCTGCTTGTAAAACTTAGAATATTTTATAAGTTTATCCATTCACATCATCACGGTCTGTTTTACCTTGTTGGTGCTTTTGATGCCAACAAAGGTCTGTCCAAGTGGCACCGGTCTGAAGCGACTGTCAAAGAAAAAGAGGCCAATATAGGGGTTGACATGAAGGAAGGCAGCCACATCCAGATAGTTGGGCAGGGTGGCTGACAGTCCAAGGATCCTGATCATACTCTGGGTGGACTCCACCTAAACATCAGCCAACGACACAGCATCATGGTTACACCAGTCTTTATCATATTCAATCATTCAGGCACAAGTCATAAAGCATAAGTCAGGAATCTGTTCTGAAATGACCTTGATGAATAAAATTCATTGAATGCATTCATAATAAACAGCCATTAAGACACTGAGTCGTGGGACTTCTAGATTAAAACACCCAATTCCCAAACATTTGAAACACTGAGCAAAACATGAATCACAACGAATTTGATTATGATTTGATTGCAGTCTTGGCCAGGTCACTCTTGGAAAAGAGGTTTTAATCGTATAAAAAAAAGAAAAAAGAAAAGAGGTTTTAAATTTCAATGAGTTTTTGCTGGGTAAATAAAGGATATTGACTGATCATTTTCAAATTAACTATGGTAACCGATAACAACAGTTTTAAGGGATTTGCCTTTTGAGCCACAGGGAGTATTTCTGCAGATAAAACCAGCTGGGTCTCTCTAACAGAGCAACAGCGAAGCTATGGCAGTGCCCCCTCACCACCCAATCATATTTAGTATATGCAGTCTCACACATTGACATAGAATGAAAAAGAAATAACCGAGTGCCCATCCCAAATGTGTGCACATAATGAAGTGTGATCAAAAAAGAAGCACTGATGTTACTGTGGAAAAACAGAAGCTGAGAAAAGGCTGTCGTAACATTTCTGCGAATGTTTGGGGGAAGAAGAAATTCAAACTCAGAAAACAGAAAAAGGGAGTAGGTGGCTATGGGGATGATGTTTTTTTTTTACTCTAAGACAAAAAGTAAATGATCTTGCTTATGTACTTGCTTTAGTCTTTATTTTGTCTTTGAAACCCAGAGAAAATTCAATATGTTGTGTATCAAGGTGGGTGAGAGGAGAGAAAACTGGGGTGGGGGTGGGGGGGGTGCCCTATCTGTGAGCCTCCTGCTGAATGTGACAGGGAAGATTGGTAAGGCCTTTAATGTGATGCAGTACCTGTCAAACCATCCCATCAAGATAAGACCTAACCAATCCCTGCCAGCGGACTGGGCCTGCACTACACACTCACTCCGGCACTGCTGAACCTCCGTACTGCAGATGTGCATCATGTTCACCTACAGAGAGTCAAAGAGTCTCTGGGGTTTTTCCTTCACTTTGCCTTTCACTTTATGCAACTATGTGTTTTACTGCTTTTTTGTACATCATAACATTTTACAACAACATGAAGTGAGTGTGATTAACAGCTCAATTTACAATTTCTCGAGGAGAATGACTAACGTAAAATTAATAGGTCACAAAATTAGACAGTGCGATGATCTGTGAAATCCTCTGTGGCTTTGCACTGAGATCAGGTAGTTCACAAAGCTACAGTCAGTTACTGTCAGTAGATCCGCATGGACACCAAAACCCCTGGGCCTTTGAAACCCATACAGTAGAATAGATATACAACACAGTCACAGATTAATTTAAGTTGCATTATGGGAAATGGAACATTTTGACCCATACCAAGGACTTAGTCATAATATCTTTATTAATATCTAATCTATCAATAAGTAATGTCAGCCTGGACAACATCTTATTCAATACATTTTCCACCACTGCTGTAAACTGTTCGGCCATTAAACACCTAACTGATACAAAATGTGAGTATGTGGGGATATTATAGGGCTCAAAATCGTGTAGTGTATTTCAAAGCTGCAAGCATGGAATTTGTGTGTCAGTTAACTGCAACATGGTAACACACAGTTGCTTGTTTACACATCCCGCAGAGCCACAGAGCAACGTGTTTTCATTTGGAGTCAAGGTCCTGGACACCTGGAAACTGCACATCTGTTCACTCGTTTTAGGTCTGTTTTGTTGTTTTCCAGCAACTCCTCAGAAAAATGGCTGGCTTTTTAGCTGTTCACCAACTAGTATCTTACTGGTGTTAAGTGCTGAGTTATTAGTGTACAGTGGGTCTATCAGGGCTTTAGTCTGAAACGGAGAATAAGTCCTGGATACCGAATCAACAAGCTAAAAGAGGATCAAAATTTCTGCAGAGCCAAGAGGAACTGAGCTGGTGATAACTATGTTGGGTCATCACTTTGAGACTTACAAACTGTCATTTAATCCATTGGTTATATTAAAATATGATTAGTGCAGCAGCTTAGGGATCTGTACTGCCTTGAAAATGCAATAGGTGGAACCGTTTGGTCAGAGAAACAATATGGACAGAGAATATGCTCTTAAATATCAAACCATGAAAAAGAAGCTCTACAAAACAGCAACATTAAAGGCCTTTGTAATAAAGGTTAGAGGGACTTTATCTTGAATGCAGTCCATAATTGGGAGCAGTACACCTGGCCATGAAAATGTAGTCCAAACCAAAGCTCTTCCAAGCAAAACATCAAAGTGATAACTGGCTCGGTTCGAAAACATTTGCATAAAAAGGGGGACAAATATCATTTAGTTTATAGGGATTTCCATATTAATGTGTCTGAAGACGTGAACTTAAGCACCTAGCGCATCAGAGGCAGCCGCCTTAATTCCTTCAGCACAATCAATTACAGCAGTCTGTCAGGTGTGGCAATAATTGGACAGAGAGATGAAGGAGGTGGGGGAGGGTCTGCCAGGCGCTCTGCTGGCACCCAGCATCTTCTGCTGGAGCACACTCTGAGCTGTTTACAAGTTCTCACACAAAGACACACATTAATGTGCTGTTTCTGTGCCACTCACATATACTATATGTATAATTAGTGGCAGAAGAGTAGTATTACATTTACTCAGTGACATAATCCTCTGTAGCCTGTGCAACAAAAACAGCATTAAAGGTTAAAATATTCTGTATGACTTATTTTCTTTGTAAAAGCTTTGTATTCTAACAAGAGCAATTGAGTGCTCTTTTTCTCTGTACTTCTTTTTACAGTTAATACTAACATGTCAACATGCTACCACTGCACCTTAGAGCATGAGTGTGGTGATAGCCTGTTTATTTTCTTGACAACAAATCTCATATACAGAGCCTAACAAATAATACATTGGTATCAAATAGTGTGTGTGTATCCAAAGCCTGATATATCTTCTTCCTTGGTCGACACACGCGCGCGCACACACACACACACACACACACACACACACACACACACACACACACACACACACACACACACACACACACACACACACACACACACACACACACAGTCCATATTTCCTCCTGTTTGAGTAACATTTCTTAAACACTTCAGTGATCATAAATAAACAACATACTGTGAGCATCATTTTTTGGGGCATCATGTCTTTGGTAGTCAGCTATGGGATGGAACTGAAAACCACAGACAGGTTGCAGTCAAGTCTAAATGGCTGTCCACACCAACAACGATCACTATAATGATCACTATAATGTTAAAGATGTGCACATGCACACTGATGAACA
>CAEMYA010000127.1:158516-199960 GCA_903131615.1 Diplodus sargus
GGTTTGTATGAGGTACTGAGCTCATCTGTAGTCAGTGTACTACCTGCCGTAGATGACTGTCAGCTCTCCTCCTGTGTGGAGAAGCAACGCATAGCACTGACAGGGAGGCAGAGCATTGTACTGCTAAAGGGGACCGACAGCAAAACATTTTATCCACCTAAAAATATATTGATTTACATTGTCGTGAGACAGCCCTTTCTTTTCGCACTAAGTTTCCTCAACCCTACAATGTCTATATTTCAACATGCAATCTAAGCAGTACCTGCGTCGCACTGTATTACGCCACAGATCAGCTGTTTTGATCTGACTTTCAGCAGCTGTCTAAAGCAACAAAAATGTTCAGAAGGCCCAAAGATAAAAATAAAAAATAAAAATAATAATAATAATAATAATAATAATAATAATAATAATAATGTTGCAAAACAATGTTTGGTCACATTTTAATGGACAAGCCAAAAGAAGTCCATACTATTTCCCAGTGTTAAAGTTGTAGTTGTAAAGTAGCGTCATTTCAGAGGTGGAGCGAGCTGTGGGATTTGTGAGGACTCAAGAGCGACGCAGAGTTAGCTGCTTTTCTGCTGGACAAGTAAGGACCCCTGCTTGATATATGTTTCATTCTGTGTTTTAACCACAAGGCTACAAGTGGCGGTGGTTACAGTAATACTAGCAATAGCGCATATGGCTGTACGATGTCGCAGTCGAGCTATGTAGCTTGTTGCAAAATCTAGCTTGTTTGCTTGTTTGCTAACTCCGGTGTTTAGATTTGTATTTATGGCTACTGGTTAGCAAAAGTGTCTTTTAAGTGACTGGGCAGTTATAATGTTAGTTTGTGTTCAGGACGCTCTGAAGTGGTTGAATTAGTTTATAGAAATAATGTTACTCATGCTTCAGAAACGCAGCGTGGTGATGATGATTACCTGAATGATTAGCTGATAACTCTAGTCCTTTTTAGATAGAAAAGGCGGCACATTTGCTCTAAGGTAAGGGAGGCAATTTGCCAGCCTCTCTTTCTAAAACCGAGGTGTAATATTCCTCCTTTCCAAAAGCCGCCTCTGAGGTAGGCGTAAACATGTGATGTGACATGAAGCTGGAAGTTGGGCTGCGAACGGTGACATAGAATTTGTCTTCAAAATAAGAGCTTTACATTGTACCCCACTGGAGTTTAGAACTGGGTTCTTGGCGGGGGGCTTTTAATTTGAAAGTAGCGACCATCCTTAGCTTTCCGACATAACATCAAGCTAACACAACAAAACCGCCTCGGTTTTAGATAGCAGTCGAGGCGGAAATAAGTGTACCCCCCGAGGCGGAAAATCGGCGGACCACAACAGACCCCCAATTTGCTGGCCTCTGTCTAAAACCACGGACGAGCCGCCAAAAGGACGGGCAGATTGGCGGCTTGGAGCTCTGTCTAAAAACGGCTTCTGTCTACTATGATATGACGAATAGTGTTTATTCTTTGGGATATCTACAGTGATCTGCATGAGGCACTCGTCATTGTAATTTAGTTGTATTGATCAGAAGTAGAACAATCAGGGCTTTTGTTGTTGTTATTTTGAATGTACCATCTTGGTTATCTGGTGTCCTTTGTTACTGCTGCTCGTGCAGAGCAGTCTCCTCTGAGGGAGGGGCTTTGAAGGCAGGGCTGCAGCGCAACTAGTTCACTGTCTTCTCCTTACTACAGACTGCAGCTTTAAATTGATATCTAATTGAATTTCCAATAAATTAATTCCAATTAATGGCTTTCTGTCTACAGTCAAAGATGAAGGATATGACAAATAAAGCTTCTAACAAATTAACATGTTCTATGTTTTACATGGAACCTTGCCTTTAAGAAATAAATCCAACAATTAGTGCTAAATGACATTGGTTTCAGGAGATGTCCTAGGAAATTATCACAATTATATCGGCCCGTTCTGTCCACCTTGTGTCTCCTCTGATGTTTCTCAGCACCACAGGTTAGAAACCACAGCATTAAGCATTAATACATTTTTCATCTTTAACTACACCTTTTAATCTTTATTTTTCCTTTGAAATTAGTTGGAACTTTGTCTCTTTCTTCCCCTGTTCCATGTTATTTTCCTATCCGCTTTTCCTTCCCTCCTTCCATTTCATGCTTCCCCAACTTTCTCTCCCTTTCCACCCTCACTCTACTTTTCTGTCTTTCTCTCCTGTCCTTGACACAATCATTCTTATCTTTGGAAGCCATCACCTGCTGCTCGCAGCAACCACACACATTTTCTCAATTTTCAAATATGTATCTGTTATAGCACTGACTTATATTAACTTTTGTAGCTACAACAACCTTGTCCACACATGTTCTATTTTTGTTTTTCAAGGCAGAACATGTTTGATTTTACCTCAAATTATTATTTTCGGTTGACCATTTGTCTACAAAAACCTTTTTATTTACTTTTACAACAATATTTTTTTGTTTCATAAATCTTCTCACAAGTGCTTCATTGCTGTTTCTGATTTTGAGAACTTGTGATATAAAGCTTTGTAAACTTACAGTACAATAAAATCATATATTGAACATGCTCTTGTTTAGTCTAAAAGATGCATTCACTGCATGTTACAAACCACCTTTCTTTGATGAAATGTGTGGCCAGTTTGCAGGTTTCCAGAAGCCAGACACATTTCAACAGACTTCAGTGAATGAAAAGGATTAAACAGACCAAATGTTTTGTCTACAATATGATTTTTCATGCGGTGCAGTGGATCATTATTCAGAACCCCTGGCAACATTTCGCTCCTCCTCACACCTCTGCAGTGTGTTTGCTGTCATCACCCATCTGTGCCAAAGATCAAGGCAACAGTGAAAGTGAAAGCACAAATCTACCTGTATACATCGCCAAGCAGAGAGGAGGACTGGCTACTTCTATTTTTTGGACACAGACAACACAGATCTACCTTTAAATGGCATAACGTAAAAACAATTGCAGCAGAGCAGCGGAGATGGTGGTCTGAATACTCTGGTGGTGCATGACTGATGCAGTGGGACACTGTTTGAGGTTCAGGAGCTAAATCAGATGTGCACTAGGAGAAGTAGACACTAACTGGGTGTTCTCCTGTTTCCCTGCCAGTAAAACCTGTTTCTCTTTCCCATCATTTAACCAACGTGCAACTCCTGAGGGAGCCATGACTGTCCTCTTCTAATGTAGCCTTTTATTGCTGGCAAAACATATCTTTCTTTCAGACAACAATCTGGTTGACTGTGAGGAAATCAGTCATTCAAAGGGAAACCACATCAATTTTGTGTGTCCAAGTAAATTTGGCTTAAAACTTCTAATCCTGCAAAAACAAGCTTGACAAACCTTTCAGAAAGAATTCTGTATTTCTGTAGGAGGTTTGTCAAGTCTGAGAAAATGGCCCTGATGAAGCCATTGTGATGTCACCAGGTTAAGTCCAGTTGTACAGCTCTGTTCTATGCACTGACTGTCAGCGCAGTCTGTTGGCACACTGATAGACAGTCAAGAGGCTTCAGACTTGTGCACTGCAGCACGACCTCAAGAGGTGTTAAGGTGCACAAAGCACCCAGTCAGCCCTTCTTCAGTAATATCAGCTAAACCTGCAGATAAATGGGCTGTGAACCGAGTAAACAGCGGTCACATGTACGGACCAGTTTTCAATTACCTCGCGGTTAACCCTGCCAAGAGGTCTCCGTCGCTGCACAGCACAGCAGCTCATCCCTGCCTTTCCATTCCTCTGTGCTCTCCTCACTCTGCAGGTCTCAGTCCTTCAGCATACAACTCGTATCCATGTGTTTTCAACACTTCTCATAGTGATGAGCCCTTGAGTTGGTCAATCATACTCCAGTCACACTGAATGGGGCATTTCTACAAAGGCCTTATTCTATTTTTACACACCTTGTAGGTATGAAACCTACAAATCTATCTCCAATACAGCAATCAATATCGATACATAACCTTAAATTAATTTAAGTAACACAATTGATTAACTTCCCTCATTTATTTTTTATTTTTTTCGTTTTACATCTTTTCATCTTTTTTTTTTCTGTGTTAAGGTTCTTTCATGTCATCCATTGGAGTGAAACAGTTTGATAATGAGATATGAGATGATTAGATGAGATGTCATTTTAAATGTTAGAGCAGCTACAAAAAGCCATAATTGTACATAAGAGTCATGCATAGTGATGGCTGCCCTTCCACTGTTGCGAATGTGAATGACATTTCATGGAATTGCTCCTCATCTTAACTGTTCTTTTCATCGCTCTGATGTGAGTGGTGAAGTTAAACTGCTTTGTATATATCTGACTCAGATTGTGGAGGCACACTGATGTGGTTTGGCATACACCAAATTTTAGACTTAAAGAAAAGAAAGAAAGAAACACACTGCACACATTCCTTGATGTTAAGAGCAACAGATCTACTAAAGGCCTTCATGAACTGGATACTGTGAGTCATATCACAAGTCTTAAGGCCAGTCAAAATGGATGTATCTATGGAGATATTTTCAGAATGAAAATCTAATTCTCAGAGCATGCTGCCAGAATGAGTCAGCAGTGCTCTATCCCTTTACATCTTTTTGCATCTTCTTCATTCATTAATTTCCTTCACAGACTAACACATGGCAGCAACTCATCAGAGTGGGATATGGGACACGACAGCTCCTTCTCTCTATTTTCCTCAATTGACATAATCACTCTGAAATGTGAAATGCCTTGACTAATGCTTAGCTGTTGCTCCACCAGACAACTAGGTGCTTAAGTGACAAACGACCATATGAGAAAAAAATAACCTGCCAATACTGATAGACTTACAGTCCACTCTATCCGTAGGTGTTTTGTTTGTTTTTTTTACAGCAAGATGTCAATAAGTTTCTAAAGAAATGCTGCGCTTCCCATACAGAAATTAAAGTACAAAAACTAAAAGATTGAAGTTAAATAAAAGTTTGATATCTGAGAGGGACACAGGGGAGGAGTGAAATGTAACCTCTAATGACAAAACACCCCCCAGTCCTAAGACCCCCTTAAAGAAAGGATGAACTCTCTTCACTGAGAAAAGAATAGGAACACGAACCATTAGGTAGCTACACTGTGGCAACAAGAGCATGTATGGTGCACAAGTGGCCTGCTGCATGAAGAATGAAAAACACAAAAACTGCCTGCACAACTTTCCAAAGGGTGCATGAAACAGGGAGAGAGAGACCTATGCCGGACCCCACGCCAGAGAAGGCCAACTGGAGGATCGCCACAACACCTTCTCCCTCTTCATCCTCATCAGATGTAACGGCTCCTTGTTTTCCTGCAGCCTCTTTAGGTATACCAAACTTTCCAGTGATTGAATAATAATTACATAGTTGCTTTTTGTTTTGTAATATCTAATCACTTGACCTGTTCAGGGCAAAAACACTTATTCCGTGGGAGAAATTTGAAGGGAAAATATCCCTTTGATGGAACTGTCAAAGGTCCCATATTATGAAAAACACATTTTCTCTGGTCACTACATATATAAGCTGGTCCTCCCTGAGCCTGCCAACTCCCAGAATGAAGAAAACAAGTGATTCCTGCATGGTCTCTGCAGCCCACCCACTGGTAAAACGGCAGGCTACAGGCTGTTCAGATTCTGCTCCTTTCGATAGACAAGCACATTATTCTGTTATTATATATATATATATATATATAATTATTATTATTATTATTATTATTATTATTATTATGATGTAGCTGGAAACGTGTGCAGACTGGAGACAGAGACGATGCGAACAGTGTCCAAGAGTTTGGAGACTGTGTTGGAGACAAACACAGCTTTCGCTAGCTGTTAGCCATTAGCTACATAGTAGTAACTGTAACAACACATAGAACAAACTAACATTATTCAGAGGGATGGGTCTGGGGCAATGCATTTCGAAAACAGAGTTGTTGGACCTCTGACAGCTGTGTGAAATTGATGAAAAACAGTATAATATGGGACCTTTAATGATTACTAGCATCTAAAATATGACAAGCTGGTACTGCTGTTTTATGAGTTGTTTTATACAATTCATACAATTCATTGTATTTTACATGTAAATCATGTTGATACGATCAATTACCTTGAATAAAACAAACTGTATTTCCATCTAAAATATAGTCAGTAAGAGTAAAATATTATGGAAATACCCAAAGTATAAGTATAAATTCTACTTAAGTAAACAGCTTTATTCCAAAGACATCATCAGCATATTTCCACCAGGTGGTAATATGAGGATGTGTTATAATGATATGTTATTGAGACTTGGCACACACCAATACATATAATCCCAGGAACAAATACAACCAAACAGGATGTGCATATCTAAACATCAGTCCCTGGCTTCAATAATTGCTCACTGTCCCCTGCCTGCTTAAACTCACTCACATACATGATGTGAGTCTCTCTGTACTCTGACTCCCCTGTCTCTATATCCCTTTGTGTTTCATTTTGTAGCTTTCACATGAGTGTTTAACAGAAGCTATAGGGAGATGTTGTGGATAATGTGGGTAGATGTGGAAACTGACTGGTGCGTGACGTGCCCTGCTGCAATACAGAGATGACAGGGAGAGGTACAGCACTGTCTGGGAGCCTTTTTCCGTTTCTTTGTTGTGCTTGAAATGATTTTTGTCACATAAAAAGTGAATAAAATGTACAACATGGCAGAAATATTCTGGATGGATTAAAGAGGCATTTTCAGCACTCAAGTCCAGGTAAAATGATACTTAACCTCAAACCTTCTGAGAACTCATAAAAATGTGTCTGTAGTACTGAGTATTGAAAGCTGTCAGCTACCTAAAGTTAGCATTCCATTTTTTACTACGCTTCAAGGGGCTTTTAGCATCACACAGTGTGGGACTCTTTAGATAGGATGAGAGATCAAGGCAATTGCAGCACAGTGCTGTATCATGTTCCCATGGTAAAACCCATTTAACTGTGGGCTATGACTTGAGTACAGATTTCTAAGTAAACAAGTGTCATTAAAAGCATCCAAAATTAGCTATTGGCAGTCATTATTTTTCAGTGAACACCTGGGTGTACAGACAGTGTGTTCACATAGGAGTATAACTCTTATGACATTACAGCAGCCGGGGTTAAGTCTTTTTAAGTACCTTACCTGCGGCGATGAGCTGTATCAAAGCTGGTGGTGGTGGTGGTACTGCTGAAACTGCTAACGATGTTGGTGAGCAGGCCAGATTACAATCACTAACTTCATAGTGTTTTCAGAGCATTGGTATGCAACTGTCACTTTTAGCTCAGTAGTATAATTCATACCTCTCCTTCCACAACCTCCCAATCAAGGCAGCCGAAACCGATATTTGGGACTTGCATTCATTTCGGTAAAAATCCGAATCTTCAAGATTTAGAACAACCAGTGATGGAATGAACCTAAGAACTATTTACTCAATAACTGTTCTTAACTACAATTTTTAAGGAATTTTGTTTGAGTTTTTCCTTATTCTGCTAATTTATACTCCCTTCCCCCCAAAATTAGTTGGGGAAAATTAGTTATGGGGATATGGGTGCATATGTTTTGGCCAACAGTATAGTTCCTGCGTCAGTGGTTTACCACATGGAGAATCATGTGTATATGAGTTATGAAAAATGGTTTTGGTTGTTGTGGGACTGCTTCGGCTCAGTTGTGTGGATTTAACTCGAATGTGGGGTCAGACTCAAGAATCACACACATATAGTGGACGTTTTTATTGAGCAGGAATGTTTGTTTGGGGGCTACAAAAGGCTCTGGATGAATAAGTGCCCATTGTGGCCATTTGAAATAGTAACGGTCATGCGACGCAAGCTGACTGAGCAAGAACACCACCTGGATTTGGCCTGTAGGCAGGAAGTGACTATGGGCTGAGCGCCAGACAACCATTGTGTCTTCAAACCATTCGAACAGTTTAATAATGACCTACATGTCAGCTGCACATTGGTCAATTTCAGTCTGTCTTTCTGCTCACCACTGCGCCGAGAGGGCTAGTTAAGGTTGCAAATGACCTGAGAATGACATGTAGAGTGACACAGTTCTTAATGACACTCTCATTACCGGGCTACAGACGTTTGTTGGCATCTCCAGCTCAGTTTTAGATTAGGTTGAGGACTTATCTGTCTGGCAGACTTAATGAGTAAACCTCAGCAAATACTGGCATAACCTGTGGGGTCAGTCAGGTCTCCATTCTGGGACCTTTGTTGTTCGGTCTCGCTATGCTGCCACTGAGAAATATCATCAGAGAACATGATTCATTTTCATAGGTTTGTCTATGATACAGAATTGTAAATCTCCTTATCACACAATGACGATAGCCATATTGACAAAGTGGTTCAATGCATTGATCAGATCAACTTGAGGATGTTGCAGAATTTCTTGCAATTTATCAGAGCAAAGGTCCAGAGAGATACATTGTATGTGAGTTTAAAATCCTGGGCATAAAACTCCAAGCCCTTAGAAAACATCTTGCCATGCCTCTAGACCCTGGTTCAATTGTAACATCACATCAGAAATGTCACTAGAAATATTATTGAAAAGCAAACCTTTCATAGACATATATACTGAGAGATTATCATTGGGCATGCTGTCATCATTATCAGACTTGATTACTGCACTGCTCTCCTCTCTGTTCTAAATGAGAAAGCCATGTATAATCCAGCAGCATGTTAACTGACCAAGATCTGAAGAAGAGCACACATTTTACTTGTCCTAAAGTCCTTTCACGGGTTGATTGTTGGTTTCAGAATAGATTTTAAGATCTTTTTACTTATTTGAAACAATTTTCTGTCTTCCCCTGACAGCAAGTTCACACACACACACACACACACACACACACACACACACACACACACACACACACACACACACACACACACACAGAGAGAGAGAGAGAGCTGAGGCCATCACACTCTGTAAGCACAAAGTTATGCTGTTTTAGCATATTTACCTCCCCTCTGCTACACGGGTCTCTCTGTTCCATCATGTCTCTTATTTCCTGAAATATTATTTCTGTTGTCTTTACAATTATAATAACTGCACAGTTGTATTTCTCCTGAATTGTTAATCACCTCATATTGCAATTTAGCATAATATCAATAAAGGTGTAATACAAATGAAGTTTGATTGATTGATTAATGGATGGATTATTAACAGTGCTGAAACTTGGGTATTGTATGAGTGTTAATACAACCATTACATTCATTTCCACTGGGATTCCAGTCAGTGTGATTATTCAGTTATTTCGGAATAAACATGTCTCAGGCTAACCAATCAAAGAATTGTATCTCATTTGTTGAAGTTTTAAACAAGAAGGAATTTGTAAATGGCAATACATGAATGATTGTAATGTTGTGATTTTAAGACACAATGATCCAAGTAGAACTGATGAAGGCACTATAGGTAGCAAAGACAGAATTAACATTTTATAAAAACAAAACAAAACAAGGGAACTGGGCTGAGTAACTAACGGTTAGATTCCACCAGATACGTGTCCAGTCCAGCTCTGCTCTGTCACAAGTTTTTGTGCGTGGGATTATGTAATTATCGCAGGAATTCCTCTGTCTCACAACTCCAGCTGTCTGGCAGTGTTGTGTCGCGCCAGAATTAAATGCAGCTGGTGGGATGACAGAGCAAAATCTTACCGGAGCCAGAACGCAACAGACATGTATCCGAAGACATTCAGAAGCTGACAGGAAGAAGGACTAACCTGTCTGATGGTCCTGGCAACCAGGCTCTCCAGCACTGGTCCTCTGTCTTCATGGAGAAGATGAACTTCATCCAAGATTAGGAGACGCACAATCTGGGACAAAGCCACATCTCCCACACTCTTCCTGGTAACAACATCCCACTTCTCTGGAGTGGTCACCAACATCTGGAAACAAACGATGTTGGGAACACTAATTCAATACAATTCACAATAGAATGTAAGTTATTAAATAAAAGTACAGACAATGCACAACAACACCAAAACAAAAGGTTCCTCAAGACCTCTATAGAGACACTATTGCCTTATGATAAAAATATACCTATTGATGTAATAATATGGTAAAAGTCAATGACAAAACAACAGTGACACTGTTCCTAAAAGGGATACTCCACTAATTTCACACATTAAAGTGTGTGTATAGGTCTTGTTAGACTACATGAGTAAGACTACATGAGTATAAAATGTGGTATTAAGCTTTAGTGTCTCCAGAGGAAGCTGCATGTAATCTGATAAATTGAGTTATACATTTCGTGATGTCACTCAGTGGCTACATTGCATCATGCATGATGTAGGCACCAGATGTGAAAACAAAGAACAATGCTTTCGGAATCTGTCCAGAATGATTCCAACAGTGTTATAGGAGTGCAATTTTAGAACAGTGGACTGCTTGTCACAACTTTTTTGCCTACATTACCCACAGTTCAAGACTTTTTAACTACTTTTTACACATATGCACTAGTACTCCCCATGACATGCAAATACTCTTTAAAGAGGTAATATTAAGCTTTTTGTGTTCTGCCTTTCCTTTATTGTGTTATGTAGCATTTTCATGAATGCAAAAGATCTTCAAAGTAAAAAAGCCCACGAAAGCACTGCCCCTGAACTGCCAAAAATGCCTGGTTTGGAGTAGAGCCTTTACCTCTGTAACTTAAATGTGTGTCACTATGTAACAGGTGTCATATAAATATATATTCTTACATATTTAATAAAAAATGTATACACCCCAATCAGACAGTGGATATACAGTTGCTGCTACTGTAGCATTGTTATTTTAGATCACACTACCTTGCTCGACATGACCCGCCCTACTCTGCCTCTGATTGGCTACATCCTGCCTGTTAAATAATGTGCATGTGTATCTCTCACCAAAGATTGAAAAGATGCCTCGTTCTGTTGCTAAAATGGAGCGTTCAAGACACGTTGTGAAAACGGGTACCATATGAGAAAAATAATGTGTTTTTTAAATGCATGCTAACCTGTTCTTACAGGACTCCAAAATAAAAATATGAACCTGAAATTTAGCATAATATGAACTGAAAATTGGTGAATTTACCCTTCCCAATTAATTTTAATTAATTTAAATAGTAAGCTAATGCCAATGGGTTAAGTTTGTACACACGCAATTCAATGCTTTCTGTGATTTCATACAAAGGCACAACCACTTGGTGTTGACTCTTTAACTAACAACACCACAAATCTTTCACTACTGTACTGTATGTCTGAATTTAAACAAACTGTACAAAACACAATCAATTACATTAAACAAAATCTACAGAATACAAGGCAGGATTAAGGAGACGCTACACCAATTTTGAAACACTTGAGGTTGATTAACTCATGAGGAGGGCTACTCGGCCTCTGAAAACCACCGTATTGTGTCTTTTGTCTAGAGGTTTGACAAATCATCCATCATCTCAGCTTGGTTTGGAGTAAAAGAGAAGTCCTGCGTTTGGAGGACTGTGGCCATTTATTAGACAGAGTGGGTCTGCTGAAAAAGAAAACACATCAATGCACCTTGATAATATCACAGTCACATGGCTGTCATTTGTCCTATTGATTGGTTGCTAAATTTCAAGAAGGCGGGTCTTATCTAATATGAGCCTGAAAGAGAGCAAATAAATAAAAAAAAATAGGAGGAAGGAAACACCGACCCGAAACATTTCCTGTTCTGAGGAGTATACAATGATAAGCCCACCCCTAAACTGTATTGCTTTAGTTTCTGTCTGTGTCTGATGCTAACTGAACGAGACGAACTGAAGCCAATGCCACGCTGTGAGCCATCTGCGCACAGTTTGTAATTTGATTTGTCTAATTCTGTCTGTTAAGGCCTCATATAAACTTCAAGTGAAGTTAAGAGTGCAGTTCTTCACTGGATGTTTTTTTGCTCAGACTTTGACCCTTTTTTATCATCCATCTCTTGTGAGTTTAAGTAAGTCCAACATGAAAATTCCTTCAACACACTTTTAAAGCTTGTTCAAAAATATATTAGTAAGAATCAAGCTGCTGTTTGCATTTATTTTGCCAAAACCTTACGTATACAGTTCTGCAATTCTATATGGATTTACCAAGAATATTGAGAAATTTGGGGAGATTACTGATGAGACAAATTTTGTCCACAATTTTCTGCTCATTTAACTGAATGACACATATTGTAAAACCCAGAGCAACCCAACGAAAATCCCTGCAGAATACTTTGTCAGATTCAAGGCCCATTAATGCCCAATTGCCCGTAACTCCGCTCATTACAATGCAGATAGAAGCACCTAATCATAACACCACAATGTAACAGATGTACAACATTATTCACATCTTGTTCATTAAGTTACATTCATTTTGCAGTCCACAGTCTGTTTATCGCATGTATGTCAATGTCCCTCTATGATCCACTACATCCACAAGTTAGGACAAATTGTCACGCTTGGGTAATAAGATACATCATCATAAGTTCTGTTCATCCTGGCATTCCTTTATATTGGAGTGTATCAAAACATCTCACCCGTATTAAATGTCAACGGACACCATCTTTGCGTGCCGCTCAAGGCCTATAATTGCGGTACAATTTTATTCTCTTTTTTTTTTCAAGAAAAACAAAACAATGCATAATTAATGGTGTGTGAACTGTTTGGCAACCTGTCCGTGGGTGTGCAAATTCCTATTAAACTCTTTCTGTAAAAGCAGTTCATTAAATCCTCTCTACTTTGCATTTAAATCAATCTATCCAGCCATTAGAGGCTGGCGCGCTCACAGAAGAGGAAGCGCCTGCTCCTAATTGGAGCGACTGGTTAATCTAAATGGAGGCTCTGGCAAATGAAGTACAGGCCAAAGGGCTTTCTTAATTAGCTCAGAAATACACACAAGGAGATGTAGAGAAAGCATGCCATTGTTTGGCTGAATGGTGCTATTTATCAATAGATCACAGCAGGGCTGAAATCATCTAAATCATCTAAATCCACTCATTTTTAGAATTGAATAGAAACTTCATAGAGGAAAATGTTTCTTAAATATGGCAATTTAATCAGAGAATGGGTCCATAAGCGTGTACCAAAAAAAAAACCCCAAAACATAATAGCTTGTAAGAATTGCTCTATTCATTAATTCATCACTAAACTAAAGAGCACCCAGCATGGTGGAAACCTGGATCCGTTTAAATGAACCAAAGAGCAGGAAGTATTTATTAAATCAGGACGGGGGCATGAAAAAAAGGATTTGGAACGACTTCCTACTATGAACACTACTGCTTACCTCTGTGAGCATTAAAGTACAAGCTCCAGAGAGGTGACAGTTGTTCGTAATAAGTAATCCATCATATCCATGTGTCTGTTTTGGTCAAATTAACATTAACGTCATGTGTTACTGCAGCTGCAAGATGAGGAAACTTTGGTCATGGTGCATTCATGGACCATTCATCATTAATTATGCCAAAAACTACTGACAATGTTGTCATTGTAATCTTTAATCAAATTTGACACTGTCCATCGTCCCACCAACAGAGACATTTCAGAACCGAGCTCACAATTTGAAAAATTAAAAGTTCTTTATGCAAATAGCCTCTGACGAGCAGAAGCTACTAATGCCTATTGCACTGACTTATTTGTGGCACAGAAGCACAGCAGTTTTCTACTTAGTACTTCAAACAAAATGGAGTAAAAGCTGGTGGTCACTGTCAATGGGTTCTCAGCTCTTTATCATTTTACTTTACAAATAAAAATACAAATTTCCGGAAACATATTACTAAAAATTAACCACTCCATATAGCACCAGTATAGTAGCAAAAAGAGAATACGACTACCCAATCAGAGGAGTGCTTAAATCATGTGCTAAAAGCTGCAGGCTCAGATAGCAATTGGATAGAAACTGCATGCCTCTTGACTTTTATGTATGAACAGGGGGTAGTGCCCAGTTCAAATTTTCATCCTGAGCTACAGACAAGGCCCTCATGAATTAAAGTCATAGATATAACGTGATGTGTCTGATGTGCTAACCGTCAGGATGTCAAGTCTGAGAAAACTAGGACGTAAAGGGATAAAATGTGTTATGTGATGGGACTTCAAGCCTGAGTTTTTAGATTGTAAGCCTCTATTTTGCACTCAACTTGTGGTGCATGGTAACACTTATAAATAGAAGTTTATAATATTATAATATAAATGTCCTCAAGAAAACAATTGTGATGCACAGTACAGTGTATCCCAATTGGGTTTTTTTTTATGATTAACAACCTATGGCAAGGCATGAGGCTCAGAGCAGACTCTTCATCAGTCCAAATACATAGACGTCAGGACAAAGATGGCTTGACAATCTAGGCAACTGCAGGTGCTTTGGGCTTCACATTGTGTGTCCATGAAGTATACCCGTAGTCAAGTGCGGCTGAGTCTGGAAATTTGGATTTCTTTAATGAAACATAAAAATGTTTTTACCAGTAGTTTCATTTGTTTGTTTCATTTGTTCTATCCCACAAATAATGTGTGTGACTATGAATTACAGATAATTTAAAATAAATTAGCATTTTTTAAAATCTATTTCTAACGTAAGTGATTGATTTACTGATGTTTAAAACAAACACTGGCTCTTTTTGAGATCAACAAGTGACTGCTTGTACAATTTTGTTCTTCAAAGACTAGACTCTTGAACACAACCCTAGCTTCAGGCAGGAACTGCACATAGATGATTTATCGTTCACCCTCACATTATTTTGATGTGTTAGATGTAGAAAGTTACATCAGACATTTTTTATATTACTGCCACTGCCTGGCAGGTATGTAGATGAATGTCTATTTTTCCCCTTGTTAATTCTTTGTCAGAGGCATGCTCAGCATGGAGGAGACACCAGTGACATTTCCTGCAGCACTTACAGGAAGGCTTGTGACAATATGATTAGTTAGAAATCTGATGGTGGATTTTAAGGTGTGCCATTTATCAAGGCAGATTATTTGTAAAAGGACATACAGTATGCATATTTGATACATTTCCCTGTCATACTTATTTGGGAGGTATACACTCTACATTAATTGTAAATCTTTACCATGCAAGCAGAACTGTGATATTAGCAGACTAAATGTTAACAAACGGGGTATAGTAGATTTGTACCAGGCAAAGCACAGCAGAAGCATTTTTTTTTTTTTTTTTACAATTTACACAACCTTACAAAGTCGTGATCACATTGTCAATAACTTATGCATACAAATTACTGATTTGTACTGTAGACTAAGTTACTTTGTGCACACTAATTATGCATTTATGTCCTGATTACTCAACTTGTGTGCATCGATCAAAACATTTGTACCGTCAAATAACTGTACTTCATTTGTGCACATAAATTAGTCTGATTAGTAGCTTAGCCTACTGTAACATCAGGGAGTGACGTTGTTATTCTTAAAAGGGGCACTATTCAGTTTGGGAGAAGAAATTCGAAGTCAAAATTCAAATATTTACAATATTACTGAGTTGTTTTTTTGTTTTGTTTTTTCTATGAGTGAATACATACACTGTTCTCAGAGGAAAATAAGGCCCCAGAACACTGTTTGAAGCTAGAAATATATACATATTTAAGTAAAACAGTAGTAGTGTGTTGTCCTTTAAAGTCATGAAAACAAAGGCAGTTTGATTATGTAGTTTGTTTGGGCAGAAAAAAAAAAATCAGCCAATGAAGATCTTTCTCTTCACATTAACATTGCTTCTTCAAAACTACATAGTGCTTCTTAAGGTACCTATAGGAACATGGATTATTATTCAAAGCAGTTTTGTTTTGACCATTGATATACTTAAATCACATTAAACAATAGGGATGGGAATCACAATTTAACTCACAATACCATTCACGTTACATGCTACGTTATGTGCACATTACGTGCCCACAATAACAATAATTCATGATATCTGTCTAACTGAATAACACAAAATATCTCTTAAATGGCAAAATGCAGAAGTTATGCATGTATTCATTTTATTGAGATGTTTCAAATAATTGGACACAAACTGAGATGAAATGTATATATGTACATAGACTCCTAGTGGCACTCTTAGTGTCAGAGGAATCTGTAGCAAATGATAAGTCACATTGTATTTATTGCTGTGAATCCTTTCTGTGTTAATTGAAGTGTAATGGGTACGGTCAGCACAGAAGTGTGCAGCCATGCAACCCACAGGGCCGTGATAGACCTCATGTTGCTGTGAGTCTATTTGACAAGTGATCGACATAATGACATAGAAGTAATATCAAAAGGGATATTCTAGGTCTTTACAGTAAGTGCCATGACTCAATACAGCCTGACATTTCATTAATGACTTGAAATGACTGTTTTTGAGTTGCTATTCATGGGTTTTGCCTGTAAACTTCCTGTCACCAACAGTTTTGTTCATTAGTGTCCTTTTGTAAAATGTTATGAGGGCAAAACTGGCTGAAACACATCGGCAGTGATTTCTATTTCTCTTCATGTGACTTGACTTTACAAAGATATTTTGACACACTCCTCTCGTCCTCCCTTTGCATGAATACTGTCTGGCTGTCAGGCATCTCCTTCTTGGATGTCATTAACTGATATTTCCTCTCTGGACAGAGAGGGAAGAGGGCCTGGAAGTCCCAGGATGCCACCCGCCCGCACACTGGCATCCGCATGGCAGCATCCCTCCAAACCCTTTTCTGTTTCCATGGTAACTATCGCAGCCATGGAGAGAGAAGGATGTGGGAGGAAGAGGTAGGTGGGAGGACGATGGACTGGGGACGTTCGAGAAAGACATTTGCTGGATTGCGATATGTGAGCAACTAACGGCTTATCAAGGCAAACTGTAATCAAAACCTTCTCACTACAACATTGTCATGTACAACTGTGTGTGTGTGTGTGCGCGCGCGCGCATGTCCTTATGTTCAGTCATGAAAACAGCAGTCACAATTAGCTAAATATGAGAAAACGTGATTGCAATGAGAACTGCTCTTTTTTCCTATTCAGAGGGTTTTAAGAGGAAGGGAAAACTAAAAGAATATCATTTTTACACAGGAAAATTAGTTCATGGTTGACAGATAACACTAGCCTGCTCATAGAAAAATTTGAATAAATAATGATGGTAAGTCAGCTCATTTATACTGAATTGTGGCTCTTTTGCTTAAAAGACTAGCCTCTTGTTTATGCAAAGTTTCCCATTCGACACATTGTTTTAACATGAGACATTTTGTCAGAGTATGTTTGATATGTGCCATAAAAAACTCAATGATCCCTATATATACAGTATGTTTATGCTTGTCCCTTTATATATCTGCTAACAGAAGTAAATAGTAATGTGTTTGTGTGTGTGTGTGTGTGTGTGTGTGTGTGTGTGTGTGTGTGTGTGTGTGTGTGTGTGTGTGTGTATATATATGTATAATATAATATAATATGTAATAAAGAAAGTAAGCCTATTCTCAACTACAATTCAGAGCAAGAGAGCAAAGTTGCAATGTGACTTTATAACTTTACTGTCCATCCCAGGTTAGAAACTAAACAATCAACAGTAGTATGTTTTCATTTTGAGTGGGCTGTCAACATCCGATTACATTCTGTCACTTCGTCAGTGCAGAATCTTCCATTTCTGCATCGCAATGCGTCTTGGAATCTTTACAGATCTACAAAATATGTCAGCCTACCAAGGGATACAGGACAAATATCAGTCCAATAGTGGGAAATTTATATTATTAGGTAATGATGGCTATCTGTGAAACTCCAGCCAATAAATAGATGCCATAATACAAAACCAAATGACTTGACTCAACAAGTTCAGCATCTACACAATCAGATAAAATAGGTGGTGGGATGCACCATTAAAGTTGGTTGCATGATCCATCAATAAACACAGAGAAGAATGTACCATGTATTGCTGGAGCTTGGATCTTTCATGACTGCTTTCCCTTCTACACTTTGCAAGTGGTTGAAGTCGTGCCAGTAGCCCCACTCTACCATACACATCAAAAGGGCACGATGAAAGAAGCCTTGAGGACTTTGAGGAGAGACACAAGACAACCAAGATTACAGTGCGTGGCATCACTTTGGCCTAAAAAGTGGACAGCCTTTCTCACTCAACCACTCTGTATATGTACGAATGCTTACACAGTCAAATAGAAGGTTGAGAGAGAGAAAGTGAATGAGACTTAGTGAAGAGATGGTGACGTGCTGCAGAGCTGCAGTGAATCTGACTAATCATTCTCTTTGTGAAACTCTTTTCACATGAACTGATAGAAATGCAACTTTAATACACCTGCAGATTAACTGGCATTGGCCTCATTTCATAAGAATAAACCTCCCGCCACCACCACCACCCCCTACATGCACCAAACCCAAACCTTTTCTATATTCCTAAGTCCCATATGGCTTATAACTTTAACACGAAGCAAGGCAATCTCTCAAATCCACTTCCTTTGGATTTAACAGATATGCATGTTTTCTCAAGTTTCTTAGTCTCATAGTTCAGTTTTTCAGGCTGGATCTACCAACCTCCGTTTCCCTCTGAGCTAGAGGAGCCAGGATCCCTCACCAAGTATATGCTCAACGTGCTTTCATCCCCTTTTCTTTGGCCTCATTGTAATGAACCAATCCTCCTTCTACAACAGAGAGGGAAGCTCCTGCATGTGGGGGTTTCTCTCTAAAATATCTGAGGCTCAACATGCACGTTCCATCATCTGCTGCTCAGTACTTAAATACTTGAACAAGCCATTGATCGCTCTGAAATAAAACATCTCATTGACTGACAAATTGAACTCAATGACTGAACATAATTGGCTAATTTTGTCATTGACACAATTATTCTCATCACTTTTACTGCTTAACAAAAAGAGCATATTGTTAAAGAGTGGTTGGTAATTCCTATTTAGAAGATGGAGAGGATCATTATCCATGAAATCACATAATAGTCCTGATTTTTTTATAGGTTAATCTACGTCAGCCTGGTGGAGAGCTCAGCATACTGCACCTTAATAAAACAAATGCAAATAGACTAAATACGAGCAAATTACGAAAACCTCTTCATCAATCTGACAAAGTGTGCAGCACCTGAATACATTTTCAGAAAAAAATTCCAAAAGAAACTCAAGGTAGTATCAAAGGGTGCACTCAAGCCCAGCAGGTCTACTGAAAATACCGTGGGAAACTGTGGTAGTATGAGCTTACATACAGTAAAAGGTCCAACGACACAGTTATTACATTGTGTCGGTAACTAAACAAGAGTGTGATTTTTACAGTAGTGCTTAGACATGTTGAGAAAGGAGCTCCTGTCATATGTCAAACCTCTGATGTTAAAATATGCCTCACCACAGACTCTCATACACCTTTCCAATCAAAAGTGAATATTCAATTTTGTTTAACAATACTACTACTTGATACTACTTGAACATGGAGTGATAAATATTGTGTAATGAAATAGTCAAATTGTCTAGCTATTTCCCTTTCCAACTCTACGATGAATACTGTAAAATCACAGAGGGACATGTGCAGTAAATAATGACGTCGGAAAAATTCACCTGTGACCCAGGTTTCAATAGTTTCCCCCTGGGATTATTGAAGTATTTCTGATTCTGATTCTGAGGTGGTAAAGAGATGGTACCTTTCATACCTAGAACAGGTAACAAATGAACAACACAAAAAGAATAAACTATAACATTGAAGAAGAAAGAAGGAATGAAGAATCTTTATTTAAACTGCTCGTCTGCATGTAACCAATCCCGAGGGAGCAGTGGTCATTGGTTATGGCCAGGGACCAACTTCAGATCTCAGCCGGTGCCGTGATCAAGGGCAATGACTGGAGAATGAACCGAGTGTGCGTGTTGTGATAGTGGGGCATGTACCCATTGGAAAGTCACGCAAGCAAACCCAGTCCTGTGAGGTAACAGTGCTAACCACTGCGCATGTAAAAGAGCCTGACCCATGATTCAACATGACCAATACTGGACAAGAAAATTGTTCTTCTTAAAAGCTAAATCAGTATCAGAATATACGCTGATCATCCTCAAATTTAAAACCACCTGCTTAATATTGTGCAGGTCCCACTTGTGCAGCTAAACCAGCTCCAACATGAAGAGGTGGAGGGGTCCTTGTCTTCATGCTGAAGTGTCCATGGGCAGGATACTGAACCCCCAACTGCTCCTGATGTGCTGGTCAGCACCTTGCATGGCAGCCACCTCCATCAGTGTGTGAATGTATGTATGATTTACTGAAAGTCACTTTGGACAAAAGCATCTGATAAATCCCTTAATGTAAATGTAAATGTCCTGTGGTGCCTGGCATCAGGAAGTTTGTGGTTGATCCTTTGGGTCCTATGTGTTGGGTGTGGGGCCTTCATGGATTTAAAACTGCACTGCACACGATGTCTGTCAAAATTCTTAAACAACCAAAACTGAGGGATCAAAATGTCAAGTTGGGCTTGTAAATTTAGCAACTCAGTGAGACAGTAGTTGCCAGTTTTGATGCCGAGTATGCTGTACAGAGATCCTGCCATGTCACTTCTTTTCATCCCTGTTCAAATATTTTTTTATTCAAGTCTGTTTAAGTATCAGAGTCGACTGAGAAATGTTGGAATGCTGCTTGAACGGAGATAGATTGAAAAGTATCGACAGGCAGCATTTCAAGCGTCAACGCCTGTCAAAATACCACGTTTGACAGGGGGTGAAAATGAGTGCGTACACGTGGAAGTGTTCATCACAGCTGATCACAGCTGAAGCTGATAAACACTCATGGATACTGCCGAGTCATTTGACAAAAGAGTGACTGCTGATTCACATTCACAGGGCATCAGAGGATATACAAATTGTTTAGCAATGAAAACTGAGGATACGATGACAGAAAGAAATACAGCGCAGAGGTTTCATGGGACAGCTGATGACTCACTGTAGTGCACAAACTTGCTCAGCAATCTACAGTGAAACGCTTGCGGTTGTCTCATGAATGATCAACTGCAGACACAAACAAACTAGAAAGAGGTCGTTCAAGTCACTACAGAAGTATTTGACGACTGAAGACCCTGGCTGGGTGACACAGAATATTTGTAAGTAAAATAAGTTGTCCCTGTCACTGGATTATCATTAGCATCTGGACAGCCACTCTGTGGGTCCTATCACACAGGAGACTAGAGCAGAACATTACAGCCAGATAAGGAGCTGCTGTGGTCAACTGGAAAAAACAAACCGGGGAAACAGTGGGTTTGCAACTTAACCTGAGCATGGTGGCTACTGTGTCGTGAGGTCTTTTGATGTGAGCTTGTATGCGGTACTCATCTCTGGTCGGTGTATTACCTGTAGTAGATGACGGTCAGCTCTCCCTTGTGTAGAAAGCAGACCATCGTACTGCAAAGTGTACGTTATGTTTTGAATGTTTTTTGGTCTTTTTCATTGTCGCCAAACAGCCACTAAGTCCAACACAAACAGCGGATCTGTGGTGTTATACAATGCACAGCAGTCACTGCTGAGCTTGTGCATAGGAATATAGATGTTGTATAATTGAGGGAATGTAGTGCCACAGGACACATCTTGCATTGATGGATTGTGGAGAAAGAGGTGTTATTATATAGAACAGGAGGACAATACAATTTATAAATGTTGGTGTTCCAGTGAGTATTTGGGGCAGCGGGACAGTACAACTGAATGTCCCGTTATGATGCCACTGTTCAGTCACATGTTCTAAATCAGACAGATCCTGATCCTACCATCAGCGTGGCTAACGTAAGTTAACAGAAGACAGTATGAACGATCTACTGACTCATTAAATGAAGTCTTTTAATGTGTGATGTAGCATTTCAGCTTATTTTGACTGAAGGTAAACAGCAACATTATATTCTATAATGTGTATTCATTTGTTCAGAAGTTAGTGGAGGTATTCATTACTTCAGGCAAGATTATTTCTACTGTAAATATCCAGAACTGAATGTCCAGATGCTAATGAAAATCCAGAGACAGGGACAACTTATTTTTCTGACAAATATTCTGTGTCACCCAGCCAGGGTCTTCAGCCGTCAAATACTTCTGTAGTGACTTGAACAACCTCTTTCTAGTTTGTTTGTGTCTGCAGTTGATCATTCATGAGACAATCGCAAGTGTTTCACTGTAGATTACTGAGCAAGTTTGTGCACTACAGTGAGTCATCAGCTGTCCCATGAAACCTCATTATTTCGTTTTGGTTTCCTTGTTTATCATATTTTCTGTTTTGGGCTGAAAATAGCCATTTCAATAACCTGCCAATGGTGGCTGACCACATTTATTCCATTTTCAAATGTAGATTTTTACTCACATTTGACAAGTCATGGGTGCTAATTTTGGACTCTAAATAGTTTTTTTTTGTTTTTTTTCCATGTCTGGACAATGCACATATATCGATGCTCAAGACTGTTTCCCTCGATAGAAGGTCACAGCCCAGCTTGACATGCACTTAAGTGAGCTGATCAGATCTATCAAAAGATGAGCAGCATATGAAAAAGATGCTGATACTACATGATCACACACAACTCTACCACCTAATAAAGACCGTTTGCCTTGGAGGCAACTTGGGCTTTCTCACTGTATCTGCATCGCTGTATATTGGTGCTGAAAAAATTAGCAGATTGTCAATCAACAGAAAACTAATCTGCACCTATATCAGTCAGGTATTTAAATAGAGCAAGAAAAACATTCCTCTTTCTCAGATTCTTACTTGTGAAGTTTTGTTTGCAGTTTCTGTGCATATTCTAATTACTGCAGTGCAAAAAACACCTCGATTATTGCAGGTTTGAGGGTTGTCAAATGACAAAGGATTACCCAATCCACCTAACGCTGATATGCAGTTTAACATACAGGCACAAATGCAATTTTTTAGTTATAAGATGGTTATTTATTTTATGCGTAGTCATTACCAAATTGCAGATTTTTCTCTGATGTAAGTTTCAGAATAAATGATGAATGGCACAATCCATTCCACTTGGGGGTGCTAGAGAATTCACTGTGCATGTGTAGCAGAGGGAGCCTGGAGGAGGGACTGCTTTTTGTACTTTTAATTTTAACTATTTTTTGGTAGACATAACATAGAACTGTGTGTGTGTGTGTGTGTGTGTGTGCATTTTCCTGTGCGTGTGTGTGTGTGTGTGTGTGTGTGTGTGTGTGTGTGTGTGTGTGTGTGTGTGTGTGTGTGTGTGTGTGTGTGTGTGTGTGTGTTTGTGTACCTGTGTTCGTAGGATCTCTCCTTTGGATAGCTGCATGTCTCCAGTGAGTTCTTTAACAGTGATTCCCAGTGGCTCCAGTCGCTTACTGAAGTAATTAGTCATCTCAGCTGCCAAGGCCTTCATTGGAGCCACATACACTATCTACAGAGAGAGCGAGAGAGAGAGAGAGAGGACACAGAAATAAATAGGATACAGAACAGATAGGGGTGGAGTGGGGAAGGTAGAAGATGGGGGTGGGTACAGGAGAGTGGGACTGGAAGGACACTGTGGTGATAAATGAGCAAACACAGGCGGGATCATTTGTTCCCTGGCAACCAGCACAAATCACAATTTATTGATAAATATGATGCCAGCCATTTGCACGGGCAAAGTTTAATGGTGATGTATGAAAAGTGTCTATCGTCACTGACTGGCACTGTGTAACACTGTGTGTGAGCGAGTGTGCGTGTGTCTGAGCCTTCATGAAAGACAACAAAGCCTTTTGGATGTCTGAATTATTTATCTGAGTGTGAGGTAGGATTTGACACTATTGGTTTATGAAGACTTGTACCAATATTTTTAGACCAGGCTGCCAGTAGACTTTTAGTGCATATATCTAAGGTTCTTTTTCCCTACTGTTGCTGGACTTTCATCTGCTGTTTTCTAGATCAAGTATTTATAAATCTGAAAAAAATAAATACAAAATTATTTTATGATGATATAGCAGTATTGAATCAAATTATGATGGCAATTGTGGGGATGTTTTTCTTTGACAGGTAGATATCAATTAAAGATGATGAAACTACATTCACTCAGTTCTGATGATCAGATTACTAATTGATTACTTTCAGTGTCCTAATCAATAAAACCAACTGCAGGGATGTTTTGTTTTTTTTAACTTTGACAGTGCTGATCACTTAGCCAGAAATATTTATATAGAGGGAAATTAACATTTGAAAACATGTTTTCATGAGCTTGAGAAAATATGGTATACAACACAAACTTTCTTTTCATGGTTTGGGGATTTTTTTTCTATTCTGTGTTTTGTTGTTTTTTTGATACTGTTTGTAGTGAGATGAGTGGAAGTGTTGGTGTGTTGTGGAAGGTAGACAGCCTCTCTTCAATCTTCAAATACGGTTCAAATAAACCTAGAAGGGAACACCTACGATATTTGGTGCTCCTGCAAAAATTGTATTGGAATTGACAAAAAACAACTGCTTTGTAACTTACTCAGTGCTGATAAATCATGTAATTTACTTAGACTAGGGATGGTTATCAAGGGCCAGTGTTAAACTGGCTCAGACTCCTAAGTGTAATGCCGATAAGCTCATATAGCAGTCAGGTAGGTATTTGAACTACAATAATTTGTTGGGTGTTTGGCGGTTCCAGTTTGGGATGTTAAAAATCCCTTTTTTTTCCATATAGGTAGCTGTACACGGATGATGATTCATCCTGTAGTGTTGCAAAAGCTAAAAGCCCAGCTAAAAGTGGACATGACAATGGGAAACGCCAAATCTGTTACTGTTACGTCATGTTTTTTTTGCCAGATGAGGATAAAAACAAGAATGATGAAAGAGCACAACATGTGGCATTTCTTATCTGTACAGGCTGCATGATATATTAAGAATAGCAAATGCATTGAGCTTCCTTTTTACAGCAGAACATCTCAAACCACTCCTATAGACCATTTAAATGCATTAAAACAACATGACACACTCACATCATGACCCAAAGTGATTTACAGATGATAAATCATCTTTCAAACTCTGTCATACTGTAACACTGCGACAAATCAATCAAAGCATTATTGAGTGGGAAAACAATTAACAGTCCCAGTAAATGAGAAAATGTCACAGTTTCACAGTAATCTAGTCTCGTAGTCTAATCTGTACTGAATATCTCCCGTTCCTGCTGCAGCGGGACATTTTCATTGTTTCTTGACAGCTAGTGTACTGTAACAAGTAAGGTATTACTTGTTAAATGTTGCATATTTTTAGCAGATTTTTTTTTTTATAGCTGCTACACAGCAGTCCAAAAATAGAGATGGCAACTGAAATTAAAAGGTACACTGTTTGCTAATTGATTGTTTTTCAGTTTTTACTGTTTAAAAGTTTTGGCCATTATTTTAATGCTGTAAATTACTACTACTACTTCCTACTTATTAAACTATCTATCATGTTGTCCATCCATCCATTGTCTGTAACTGCTTTATCCATTTTATGGGGTCGCAGGGGTTTTTGCTGAAGCCAATCCCAGCTCATCGCACGGCCCTCACTGATGGCAGAGGCTGCCATGCAAGGCGCCAACCGCACATCAGGAGCAATTTGGGGTTCAGTATCTTGCTCAAGGACACTATGACATGCAGCTCCGTTCAGCCCGGAGCTGGGATTTGAACCAGTGACCTTCTAGTCACTAGCCGACCTGCTCTACCTGCTGAGCTACAGCCTCCCTTCGATAATTTTATACTCACTAAAAAAGAAAAAAATACTAGCACGGGTCACTATTCAGGTTGACAACAGAAGCACTGAACAACTTAGCAAAAACCTCTCGAAGGAATCATATCAAGTCAAACCAGCTGTCACTGACTTTAAATCAGAAATCTCTTTAATGTAAATGCTGCCTGAAATCCAAGCTTCCATATCTCCAAAAATCAGATCTGAATCTCTGCATGGGGTGTGTGAGTCTCTGCGAGGAGCATGCTTAATCTCCGCGAGGCCTGTGGAGTAACACTGGGAACATTAAACAGTTACTCCAGACAAACTTTGATATTATACAGAAACTGAACTTGAAATCCTGACTGTGACTTTGCTTGACAGCGAGACAGATATGCTCAGTCAGTAAAGGTAGGCCTATTGCAAAAACTACTGTAATATGTAATTAGCCGCATCATACTGTATACCATAGCAGCACTAGGTGAACCCCTCTGTGCTTTGTGCATGTGTGCAAGCAGCAGACCTTGAATTCATCCTTCTTGATGACGCCACCGGGTTGCAGATGCTGGCGGATCTCATGGAGGACAGTGAGCATGGCAATGTTAGTCTTGCCGGCGCCAGTTGGAGCACAAATAAGAAGATTTTCATTGGTGTTGTAGGCCGTCTCATACACTAAGGACTGTATCCTGTTCAGACGCTTCATCCCTTTGAACACCAGCTGGCCGATCTGGGAAAACAAAGGAGGAACAGGAGTTAACACATGATTACAGTAATTATACAGGTGAAGATGATCTGCTTTTAAGGAAAGTTGACAAAAACTACGAACTTTTTGTATTCATAATGAATGCACACTACATCATTTTTTCCAATGCAATCATAGTAAATGAATGAAGAATTTAATCTCTTACTTAAAAGGGACACTATGTAGTTGTGAAAAATAAAATTCAAACTGAGAATTTTAATATTTACAGTATTAATCAGGTAATAATAGAAACTCAATCTGAATAAATTAGCTGTTCTAAGAGGAAAATAAGGTCACCGAACACAGTTTGAAGCTAGACAGGTGGCAGGGTCCGCCACTTTTTAAACAAAGTAAAACAGTATAAATTGTGTTGTCCTTTAAGGTCAGTTTGTTCATTCAGTTCATTCAGTCATGAAAACAAAGAGTTTGGTCAACTTTCTTCCCCAAAGCTACAGAGTGCACTGTTAAAACACACACTGCTGACAATTTGAAACTCAGCTGTGAACTATGGGATGCTGTTGATAGTTGTGGGCACTACAACAAAATGTGGTAGCAATCACAGTCATTGTCAGAGTCAGTGGCACAGCTCAAGAGAACCAGTCGCCCAGTTGCCCTTGGCAACCAGATTTTGGCATGTGTCAACCATTTAGTGCAGTTTTCCTGATTGGCAGTCGCTTTTTCTTTGACAAACCTGTAGTACAGACTCTTCTAGCCAATGTGCTGACATAAAATATAGACAGGTGATCAGTTACATGTGTCAGTGGCTGAACTATGGTGTAAGAGGTGACTGCACTGAAAGTGGGGCATCAAGAAGCATGAAGGAGAAGAAAATGTGTGTGGTGGGATCAGCTGTCACTCAAGCTGCCCTCCATCTGCCTTCACTATGGCAACAGAGTGTGGGTGATGGCCCTCAATCTCACACTGCCTCTGATAAGTAGAGAAATGGCCACTGTGAAGGACAGCTGGAGCCACACACCTACACACAGGCACAAATACACTGAGACAAAGTACACATGCAGGAGAGTGAACACATCCAGCTGCTGCTCCACTGAATCATTTCCTTCTGGAACAGACTATGGACAATCAAAAACAAATGTAAACACCACATTACAATAAGACTAAATTATCTTCAGTGTTGGAGAATACAGGAACACTATCCACATTTTGTTTATGTTGTTTAAACAGATATTTAAAGAATTGAAAACAATAAAAAAAAAATTAATCATACTGTACAGTTCATTGACTGAATAGTCTCATATAGCCAGGTAACATCCTAATGTGACGTTGTGCTAATTGATTGAAATCTTTATTTCAAATGTACTTTCTCTGTTGTGTCTTTTTGGGGGATGATAAAACAAAACGACAAAAGAGTAGTACATGTAAAAATTCCTAATATGTGCAAAAAGGAGTGGAAAAAGGTGTAAATATATGTAATCCCACCCCCTCTGCATTAGTTAATAATTCAGCATAAGCTTCCTCATTTAATTATTTCTAATGAATACATAAATAAATAATAAATTAATATAAATATAAAGGTTAAAAAGAAATATATATATATATATACATACATACATACATACATATATACATATATATATATATATATATATATATATATATATACATACACACACACAAACATATACATAATTTATCAACCATTGTCTAATGTGTTATAGCTTACATATTGATTCCTTTTGTATTCCATACTATTCCCAGAATTAATTATATCAGAGTAAATTAAGATTCTCACATAGATGTGAAAATGAAAGGAGTGCACATGTTAGAGACCTTACATAAAACATGTTGTTTCTCTTTTTCGGTCTGGCAGCGTGTGTTTTAATGAGAAAACACTTAGAAAACACTACACCAACAGCCAATCGCACAGCAGAGAAACAAATGCATGTGGTTGATGCATGTTTCTGGCCCCTCTCCTCCGCTGCTTTTTCAGCCACTACCCCATATGAGTGGAAACCGAAGCAATTCAAACACATAACCAGCGTAATTACGCACCGTACCACTAAAGATATGATGCCTATAAGCACAGTTTAAAAACAGGGCTTCAACAAGCTAATGACTGTCATGGATGCCAAGTACACTCTGCCAAACATCAGTCCCTCAGCTGTACGCAGGGTGGAGGGGAAAGGTGGAGGAGCACATCAGGTCTTACAGAACAGGAGGCTGATGAAGTTGACCTGAACAACTACCTGCAAGTACAAGAATTTGCAATATTCACAGAATAAAGTAGCATAATAATCATCAACATTCACCTTTTTTGTTATTTTCTTAATCAATGTTCAGTTCAGTACACTACCTCTAAAATGAAATTTGTTGTACCTATTTATAATTTTATTTCTTCAGTGTTAGATGAAGATAAAGCCATTTGGTTGGTTGGTTCTGTTGAATGGTTGTCATCTATTCATTCTATTTTCTTTCATAAACCACAATTAACCTTCTGGTTTGTTTTGGGTTCTGTCCTAAGGAGAATAAAGCCAATGATGTAAACTAGCTGTGGTGGAATCTCGTACAATAGAGGTCACTGTTGTTCCAGGTGTGCCTCGTACTTCAATATCTACATTTTACTTTTTCTCCATCATTTTACCCTCTCGCTGCTTCCTCTGCGTTCTACCTCTCTCCCAGAAAGGCTGGCTGAGGATGCCTTAAGCTTAGACAGCAGTATTATTTATTCAAGGATTCATTAGAAGTATGTCATCACTTTCCTCTTCCCCTCGTTTCGCTCCAACACTCATAGAAAGAAATAATTAAAGAGTGCATGTCAGGCGAGGATATGCGGGGTGCTGTTCGGAAGTTTGCCCCCGCAGCCCAGTAGGGAGGAAGAGGTTATTAATGCATCAAAGAGCAACTTTATCAGAGTCCACTTAAGCAGGAAGGAGTGAAGGGTGGCTTTGGTTTCAGCTAGGTGTGGTATGCGGGTGAGGGGGCCTCTGATGAGCAGTTTGTTACAGTCACTGATGTATGCGTGTGATAGTTTGGCTGTGTTGCATACACACTGATGATTAAAAGCCATATCAAGTGCCAGTAACAAGACCACAAAGTTATTTCCAACAGAGAGAACACTTGAACTTGACTGATGTGCGTATGGTCAACATAAGCTTGGCTCAATTTGCATGTGAGCTGTGGCTGAGCATCTAATATCCACACTCAGCCAACAATCCCACCTGGCAAATGCAAATGGACAAGAAGTTGATTGCAGCCATTCAAAGCTTTCCAGTTCTGTCCAAAAATGATCCGAAAGGACACAAAATGAAAACTGCTCATAAATTATGTCTAAAGAGCTATTCCACGCAGCGCTTAGGCTGTTATTCAACTCTGAGGTATTTTAAATTCATTTTCAGGGCTCCAGACTTTTAACCGTTAAGTTGCAGTTTGTCATCACGACTGGAGACAGTGCAACTGTGCCATTCTCATGGTTTACCCTTCACAAATGTTGATCTCCATGAAGGCGAAAGCGTTTGGTGTATTTCTGTGTGTTAGCTCAAAGCAAACATGAGGCTTTCATGGTTCATTATGGTCAGGTCATTATGGTATGTCCTAGCTTGAGAAACCTGCTAAAGCTATCAAGAACCCAACCCAGCCTGCATCTGGTGTCCTGCCTGGCGTTAATCGATCTTGCGTTGAGCGCGTTTTCCTGCCATGATCCGTGCTTCTGTGCTGTGCTTCAGTCCAGCTTTACCCAGCCACTGGTAGGATGTCTCCATATCAGCCAATTCTTCAATCTGTTGATGGTTCATGCCGTGCAGGGGTTTGTCCTTTCATTCGTGTCTCCTTGTCTGTCCTCTCCTCCTCACAGCTTGTTCTGTTGCCTGAGGGATTCACTTAGCAGTTCATCACTTGGGGCCATCTTCCTGATGTATTCATGGATCGTTGTCGTTTCATCCTGGATAGTGGCTTAGACACTCAGTAGTCCACGGCCTCCTTCCTTTTGCTTAGTGTACAACTACATATTCCTGCAAATTCCTTTAAACAACAGTTGTTTTTTGGACGCGCCATTAATGCCCACACATTATGACCCACCCCGTAGTTTGGGAAGTCAGGAAGTGATGTAGCAGTAACATTGTGGATGGCAAGCAGAAACAAACCTCGCTGGGCAGAAAGGGATAAAGAAAAGATGCTTTTGAACGAGCCCTCCTCCCCCTCGCCAAAAAGCAGACCATGCTGATAGTTTGTAACGGAGACATCTTGACTACTCTACATGAGACAAACTTCAAACAGTAATAGCTAAATGGGTGGCTGCAGCTTACAGGCCAATTAACATTGTTTAGTTAACCTTAACCAGTGTGCAGTTGGACACTATATTGAGTCATTATTACTAAGGTATGTCACATTCAGGTCAGTGTGCCCATCTGTTGTTGCTTGTTGGGCTTGAGTTTGTCCACTCCCATGTTGATAAGAGTATTAAAAACTTCAAAAGGATCCCTTTAAGCTACATTTAGAACAGTACATTTGTTAATTTGCGATTAACCACAAGTTAACTATGGACAATCATGTGATTAATTGTGATTCAATATTTTTAATTGATTGGCAGCATAAACATATGAATACTCTTGTGAAAACTGAGTGTAGTCACATATGGTTCACAAAGCTTTTGTGATAAGGGATTAGAAGGGGAGAAAAGTTGCATATTACGTGTCCTGTTCCCAATGCACGAGTGTTCATGTTGACTCTGATTCAATAAAAGTTGAGACACTGCATCAAATTTAAATCAAATCTGAATCTAATTGCAGCAAACCGAGTTTACAGACAACAGTTGTAAAATGTGTTCCTGAGCCCATAAAGTAGTAATCTCCTTGCATTTCACAAAGTGGCGAATCTCACCCCATCCTTGCCGTTGAACACCTCAGCCTTTTATACTCAATCATACTATCACCTGCTACAAATAAAAATGTTTATCTGTGGAACATTCCAGGTGTTTGGGGCGTTTTCAAAAATCAATGAGCTGATGAGGTAAAACATTACATACACTGTCATATGTACAGTATATAAGAGAGTATATGTGAAGAGGGACTAGCAAATTAATACATTCTGTTTGATTCATGTTTTATGTAGGATCCAGAAATGCTCCTTAACTCAGACTCCTCCTCCTCCTAAGATTCAATGCGAGCTCCTCATGTGAAAGCTGCTCTGATTTTCTTTTTCCTGTTTATGCGTCATCCACTTGGTTAAAGTGAAAGTCTCGCCAAAAAGCAACCGAGGCTTTATTTATGACTGAATATAAGTCAAACCTTTGTGTAAATGTATAATTACGACGAAAGAGGTACTTTCAAAATTGACCGTAGTTTCGTTTTCGGGCAAGCTAATTTTCAATGTACTGCAGGGGAACTCTTATGCTAGCATTAAAATCACCGTCATGGCAGACAAAAAGTGTCGATCCCCGAGTCCAACCTAACAGGAAGAAGAGTAATGGTGGACTTCCTATTTATTAGGTCACACTCAGGGATCGACACTTTTTGTCTGTCATGATGGCGGCGCACCGGAGATGCAGCTGCTAACGTGAGTTGTCCAAAAACCTTCTTTTTAATAAACTGTGTACACAAACAATGTTCTCAATGCTCGTGTTCATGAGTAGAGACCCTGGTGATACTACGAGCAAAGTTTCATGTTGTGTCGAGCTTTCTTAGTGTTTTAAAAATAGCAATTTTGATGCTAGCGCTAAAGTGCCCCTGGCCTGCACTGCATTGAAAATTAACTTGCCCGAAAACGAAACTACGGTAAATCTTAAAGGTGCCTCTTTCATTGTAGTTATGCTTTGACACAAAGGTTTGACTCATACATTCACAAATAATGCCTGGGTTGCTTTTTGGCGAGAGATTCACTTTAATCATTTCCCTAATGTATATATTTGGGGCTTTGTGCACCACAACAGGTCAAAATTCAGTCCTTAAAAAAACTCCAAATACATGCTGCCACTAACTCCAGCCCTTATATGACTAAACCGCATTCTACTCTCTCTGAACAGGGATGGAGATCCCAGTCTTCTTCTGTCTACTCAATTATTTCCCCCAAGGCGGAGGTCCACTGGGCTTCTTCCTATAAATATTCATTTTTGAATTACGGACCGCTGAGCTTCAGCCTGTTTTGCGAGGCTTCTGCACACTCATTCCCGTGTCTCTTTGGTGACCACAGAGGCACAACAATCACTTGAGCGGCTGGTCCTCATTTTGATTTATCGACTTTGTCTTTTTGTTACAAAAAGCCAGTGTCCCCACACTCCTTGAACATGCTAATTCATGCAAATGTATGCCTGCCCCAGTATTCACCTTGAGGTAAAGCATACATGTAGTAAATAGAAATTTGCCATCATTTAATGATCTTTGGAAATCTTCAGTGCATTTTTATTCTCTCCTTAAAACCTATCTGGCTTCATTGTTATGTTAATATATGCACATGCATCTTCCAATTGGATATCCAGCTGTGCCTGCCAAAACTTGTCTCAAGGGTGTGATGTCAGTGTTGTGGGGACGCAGTTACTGCACTGGATTGGACATTACACAGCTGTTAACTTATAGGACCAATCCTGCTTTGGCGAAACTTTGCTCATCAAAAGAACCTGAGCTAATTCTGTCGAGCTTTTTAATGGCCCCACGGTGCACCCCCTACATGGCATAAGTAAGCGGTGCTTATCATTTTCAATATTGAGTTAAACAGTTGCATAAACAGGAAGTTCATTACTTGAATATCAAAACTGATCTGAAGAAATAGCCAAACATTATTCTTCCCCTGAGGTAAATCATCTATACTATTATTATCATTATCATTATTATCATTATTATCATCATCACTATTATTATTTATTTCAGACCACATTATTTGCTCAGGATGGTGTGTATCAAGGTTTGTGCCTTAACCCCTCGGCCTCCCTATAACACAGTTTCCTTCAAGTTAAAACTTGGTTGTTGTTGTTGTTGTTGTGGACGTCAAAAGGTCTTTCATTTAAAGGACATAAACAAAATGTTACATGTATAACTGGTAACAAATACTTCACTATAGGCATGGACACACCAGCAAATATCTCACACCTGTAAAATGGTATTTGAACAGATCTGGATGCAGAACTTGATGATCAGTATCACATTTTCGGCTTTCATGCTGTTTAACAGCCAGATTTGCACCACATTACCCAGCTGATCAATCAGTAAGCGACTAGACCTTGTCAAGATCACATTAACTCATACAAACAGCAGGCAGACTTTGAGCCAGAAAGTCAAATTGACATCACCAGGCAAGACGCCAAGTTAATTAAGTTGACAGGAGTTGAGAAGACTTTATCAAGTGGAAATTCAAAGAAAACACATCCAGAGCCAACAGGCTCATTTGTTCTCTTTTCCCCAGATACAGCACTCAAGTGTAGGACTCCAGTGGTGCTTTGTTATAATCAGTTCTCGGAGGCCAGTCACCACAAGTCACTGAAACACGGACCAGTTATGACAACCAACTTGCTGCTTTATTGCAAATCAGTCATCATCGTTTCTGGCTACATTCAGCCGAAATTATGCCACTTTAAGAACGCAGAACCAAAGCTCTGCAGAGCCCAGATGGCTAATATATGACCATACACATATGTGTTCAACCTTTCACAAGCAGGATTAAATATGTTTTTATGAGAGCAGCTGTTTGAGTCTGCGGCCAAACCAATCTCTGCAGACCTGCAGGACCCTTCCTACACAGCATTTGCAGGACTGTGACAATACTTGGGCGATAAGAAGGAAAAAGAAAAAGACTGAGTGCATGTTTCTGTAACACAGACAGCAGACTGATTGACTTAGCGCTGTATCATGTCTATATGGTGTAAGCAGTCATCTTCAACAGTACATACTGTGTGCATAAGAAGGTGCCCATGAACCCATCTACAGCAAACGCTGAGTGGGATGGAAGCTGACAAGCTCATTAACACAGCAGATACACAGCCTACGGCCATATGGGCAAACTGGTAGGACTGGGATTTTTCCACCAATCCACCAGCCACTTAAAACACACTAATTGGACACCACAGTTGTCCATATCCATTGGCCTTCGTGTCTGTAGGTTTACTGGTGAAACTAAGATGACCAGCCTGTGGGTGCACACGAAAAACAGCCACAATGTCTTTGCGGTAGCTGCTATTTTGTGTTTTTGTGTGTTTACTGTATGAGTCACTATATGAGCTCCTAAACTAATTAAATTCCTCTGTGTATCGGTAATGGGAAGCTAAGAGATATAATTGTTGTCATTTTCATGCCATCCTTTTAATTACTTTCTGGTTCCATTTCATTCCATTTGAATTGACAGCCTGATCAACTTTTAATTGCCAGTTTTTGCAAACAGCTTATCAGCCTGCTCCAAGTCTGCATGCAGAGTACGAAATGACCTGGCCGAACACACACACACACACACACACACACACACACACACACACACACACACACACACACACACACACACACACACACACACACACACACACACACACACACACACACACAGTCCTATGGATTCACGTGTATGCCGAGCGCACACTTGAGCGCCAGCCCTCCGCACCAAATGCATGCTGGAGCTTGACAGAGTGAGATCTGATGCAGCAAACAGGAGGCCCATTCATTTCCCTACAGAACAGCAGCAGCAGGGAGAAGAGGGGGAGAGGGCACGGAGAAGAAAGAGGGAGAGCTGGGAGTAGGATAGAGATAGCAAGGAGTGAGGTAATCCATCACCTCATCCATAAGCACCTGCTGGAGAGGCACTGAGAGCCTTGTGAGCCCCAAAACCCTGTATAAACACAGCTGAGCGCATTCTGCATCTCAGTCCCACTGACATTATTTAACTATTTATTTACATTTCCAAATTAACATACATTAATAGTAAATATGTTCATGTGCACATTTTTCTTATCATAATGTGATTTAAATTATTTACTTTCAATAAACTCCAGGGTCTATATACAACGCTGACCCTAGCAAAAATAGTGGACAGAGCCGCGTGACATCACCCAGGTGTCTGAGGTGCTAGAATGAAGCTTAAAGTAGGTGGTTCTGAACTTTACCATCTTGGAAGCACCTGACTCAGCTAATTAAAAATTGCTCAAAGAGGTGGAGCACGGCTGAAGCTGAGGTGGGACAAATGAAGCCTGGTTAGAGCTTGGGCTCACAAACTAGCTGTGTTGACAGGCTTCATTTGTGTGAGTTTCGTTGTTGGATCATGTGTTTTTTTAAGTTACTTGCACAAGGTTCACCTTACCACAAGGCAAAGAGCCAGAACATCTTGTTGTACCTTAGCTGGAAGATAGCAAGCTACAGCAGCCACAAACATGGCAGGGAACTCAAATTCAATGACTGGAGTGTAAGACAGACAGACAGCTTGCAGCTGGCTGTCATTCATAGCGACCATAACTTAATGCTGCTCAATGCTTAATCTCTATATTTTGGAATTTAGTTCATGCTGAGGGACACACCAGTGAGCGCCCACAATGTTCTCTGTGTCGCTGAGGGGCGCCGTAATATTGGGCCCATTTCTGGAAGAACTTAAGGCCATTTCATTTGGGTTTCTAGTGTCCACCTCCAGGTATCCAGCGAGTGTGATAGATCGAAATACTACATACAAAGGGGGGCATGTCAGCTGGCACTCAAACACAAAACGTCTTTCCTGTCTCCCTTGTATGCAAATTGGCCATGTGTACGACAGCAGAGCCTCATTTTATGTGAGGGCAGAGATAGTAATGGAGAGGGAGACTTTTTACAGTGTTTTGGCTGACTGTGATACTAGCATAGTATACTGCAGGATACTTATTCGGGTAAGAGTAAACAACAAAAGAAATCCAGCGGAGAGAGGCGAGCTACAGCTGAAGTAGCGTGAGAGGACATGGTCAACAACTGTCGTTGCTCACATCGCCCTCTGATGCCAACAGAACGGATTATTTTTGCTGCAGTGAATTTTGGCTTGGGCAGTTTTTGTTGGATACTGTTGCTGACACCCAGCCTGAAGCAGCGCATGTGCGTTACATGAAAGTTCGCTTGTGGTTTGTGTAGAGGCAAGCCAGATACCTTCTTCAGGATACTATAGATAAACTGGAAAAAAAACATGACCAGCAGGACCGAGAATAAAGATAACAACTGCGTGAGTATTCTTTCTCCTTACGTATCGTAATGTATTTAGAAAATAATTAGGCGTACAGTTTACTGTCTCAAAACATACCCAACGGCGGTTTCTGCGAGGGCCTGTGGAAAACATACTAACGCTTATTGTTATTACTAAATGCAAAGCCACTTAATTCAAAGAACTCAGGCCCCTGAAAGGACGCATTGAACATGTGTTCCTTAGCCATCAGTATGAGGAGACCAAAGCTGTACGGTGTAGTGACTTGAGAGGACACGTCAAGAGCGGAACACGAAGAGGCGCATTGAAAATATAATTTCCATGAGGCACTGCAGCAGATAGACAGACAACAGGTAATAAACCTGTCATATAACATTTCTTATAATCCCAGCTGTGGCCAAGTTAGCAAGCTATGTGCAATGAGAAAGTGTAAACAACTACACCCAGGTCAGTTGACTCTGCAGTAGACACAGGCTTTTATCACCCCTGCTTGGCTCAGCTTTGATCTAAATGTAAGACCAGGGTGAAAGTGCTAAATTCCGCCCTGCTAAGTGATTTTGCGTTATCAACATCCGGTAGTGGCGCATAAATAAGGAAGGAATTTGTTGTTTTCTCTTCTGTTCCAACTGTTTGGGGTTCTGAATGGGGTCAACAGGCTATTTCAGCGGGTTGATCTGCGTTTAAAAAACTTGTGTAAGCTAATTTTGGTGGAATAGAGGCATATGTAACTTCTGCCGCTGGGGGGCACTATAAGCCAGACAAAACAAATCATGTTTGCCAAGAGTTGTCTAGAGGGCCAGACGGAGCGAAGGGCAAGGGCTTAGTTGCTCAGCTGCTCAGAATTGGTTATATAATAAACACCTGAAGTCACTTTGGATTCTGCTCTGATCTGGAGTCGTTTATCGATGGGAGGAGAGGTCAGGGATAACTTTTGAACTTTTGAGATTTAAAAGTGGATTTATCTTCACTTCTGTTTGTCAACTTGACTGCAGCAACAATCCACAAAACTGACATCTACGAATGTAATGTAATGAGGGAACCAATGTCTCCGGTGAATTCACAGAGAATTGTCTTGAATTTAACCACACAGATACACACAACCGATGTGTACCACATAGATGAGATAATGCTTCAATTTTTTCTTAAGTTAAGTTTAGTCTTGTTGGTAGACTTCCCTAACCTGGAAGTGGTGGACAGCAACCTGAAACCAACCATTACATTCTCGGGTTTGAAGGTTGTTGTACATATTTGGGATAATGTAAGTTTACAACGCAACAAAAAATATAACAAAGGTCTAGTCATTTTTAGACATTTTAATGCAGACTTCCTATATATTTTATATGTAAGCGACATAGGAATTCTTCCCTGACCCGCAGTCTGACAGGACAAAGGGCTTCACGGCCCTAAATTACAGATATTTTTATTCAGAACTTGAATTTGATAAGCTGAAAATGACAATATGATGTACTTTGAGGTTTATCTGTGAAATTCTTACAACTTTGTCACACATTGTATAGAGAGAAAGACAGTAAGGGTTTCCAGTTCACAATAATCTTTTCAAACATCAAAATGACGGAGCAGTGTTTATTTCTCCTAAAAACTAGGAGAATACAGACACCAACATGCAACTGCATATAATCTACAGTACACCACGACCAAGAGTCAACTTGTACTCCAGCCAACTGCCGTGATTAACACCTTAATTAGTAAAAGCTAATTAAATTTGCTGGTGACACTTTCACTTCCCACAGCCCCATAACATATTGTTAATAATGTAATATAGTTAAAATCATGGCTCTTCTGATTAAAATTGCACTCAAATCAGTTTTAATATGAAAGTAATTAGTTGCTCAGGCCTAATTAATGATTGTCTTTTTTTTTCTTACTATTTCATTGATTTATCAATATATTTATTATTCATGGCTAAAAATGACCTTACTCTGGGCGCCGTTTAGCTCAGTTGGTAGAGCGGTTGTCCCATGTACAGGGGCTGCAAGCTGCACCGCCCCGGGTTCCAGTCCCAACCTGGGGCCCTTTGATGCATGTCACTCCCCCTCTCTCTCAACCTGTTATCATCTCTATCATCTCTTAAGCTTTCCGGTCAATAAAGCCAATAAAGGCCAAACAATACATAAAATAATGAATTTACTGGTATGGAGGTAATTAACGTGTTTTACATTAGAGCAAATGTTCTGTACCTGTAGGATGGGAGGCTATTTTAATACATCCTAGATGAAATTATACTGTCATTTTTTTACTGCTTCAAAATACTCAAAACATTGTTTTGAAAGAACCAGCCTTGCAGGATATAGCTGATGGTTCCCTGTACCTGACCCGAGACAACAACTAAATCAGTAGATCAGAGATTATTATAGACAGTGGATACAATTTCTAGGGAAAATCCTAAAAAATCGGTTGCTCTGGCTAATTATTCTGCAAGTTACTACAAGCTCATTACTGAATCATGTTACTTTTTTCAAGAGATTGATCTGAATCTGCAATCTGAATACAAACATTGCAACTATGCTTAAAGTGAAACAGACAAAGAATATGTCTCTTTTTTCTGCAACTAAAATGAACAATAATAAAGTGACTAAAATTATGTAAAATACACCGTATCAATACAATGAGAGCAAAGTTTTTGTTTTTTTTTCCTTTTTTTTAATTTACAATAAGAGTAAAGTTAAGTGCAATTATATTTGATGAAGTAAAACACGTTACAGACTGAGAGAAACAATGCACACACCTTCAGTGGCTGTTGTAAAATAGGTACATTTTTAATGCCATGTACTGTTTTGCCATTTGAGAGCTGTGCCACTCCATCAGACAGGATTGTAAAAGTCGTGAACCCCTGAATTCTTCAAAGAAGCCTAGAAGGCTTGAGGCTTCTGCTTAGCAAGTCTAGGCAAACAGACAGAGCCAGAGATGTGTGCTGTGGGGGAACCACATCAAAACTGGATTAGGAAATGCAATCAAGGTGGATTAATTATGGATGGAGGGCTGTTCAGTTCCGCCTCATCTTCGCAGGCCTGTGCATAAACACTGGCTGCTTCCTGCACGGGAAAGCAGAGGGCAAGCTGTCAACAGGCAGGAAAATCAAAGGATGGTTAGTGAGGGTGGTGATGGTGGAACATAGTGGAATGACAACAGCACTGGGCCTGCTCACCTGTTACCATCAGTCAACAAGTCCTTGTCAGTAGACCTTCATTCACTGTATGTAACATGCTATTGCAATGGTAGTGCATGAAGATGCATGGGCTGTTAGCTCCTAAAAATGATGCTACTCTTTTTTTTTAACCATCATTAAAAAACAGTCGGCTTCATTGCTGAAACACATACTGCCCATGGAAGAAATACAGCATCATCAGTGGAGTCATTCGACCATCCAAACTGACTGTTTAGATGCCCCAGGGAAGAGAAGAGAGTCGGAATAAGAGCCATGCTAATCCAGCTTAGTTTTAGGCAGCTCCTGGCAAATGTCCGGTCACAGGAAAGGGAAATTAACAAAATGGGACTTAAGCTAGCAAAACAATGTGGAATCAGAGACTGTTGTGCCCGCAGAGACCGGTCTCCACCACAACATCTCAGACCAAACTGTTGCACTCAATGGATGGACCATGGTCTGAGTCAAGAGAGCCCAGGACCACAGCTGAATGAGGAGAGGCAGACTGTGTTTAAAACATCCATGCTTGGTGCTCACACACAGTCAAATTTGATGAGTGTTTCCAAGATGTTGAACTTTTGATATGAAGATGCTGACCACATTGTCATCACCACCTTATTGCTGCTGCAATTCACCCTAACGCAAATTCAAAAGATGCACTACATGTTTATGTATATTTCTATATTCATAACTGTGTATATCTTCTGTCATCTGTATTGCATGAAGAAGTTTAGAAACTTTCTTTTTCATTATGCAACCCTATGTACGGTTGCCTTGTAACTTTACCTCAACAGCAGAATCTGCTCTTGATTTGAAATAACATTGTATTTATCATGAATGGTAACACTTCCTGGATAACGCTTCTCGTCAAAAGCTTTCAGCGGCTCAAAGGACACGATTGTGCAGTTCCATTTGGGCTTTAAATGTGACATGGTACACTGGCTTTTTTTTGTTGTTGTTGTCTAAAAAGACGCCCACCATATCAACAGCACTGTGTTAATTTACAACAAATATATATATATATATATTAAAAAAACAAAAACATTTCTGAGTGCTGCAGCTACACATTAACAGCATCTAATTGGCAAAACACAAAGTTGACTCTTATTTAAGTCAACTAGTCACAAGAAATGTATGATTTAGTGGGTTAAGCACCATTATATCATCATCATTATTATAATTATTATTATTACTACTACACAGAGCAAAATAAATGGTTATTTTTTGCATTGTTAGACAGCTGATCAGTTCTAAATGTGTCAGAGTAGATTAATACAGTCTGTGGAAGTGAAGAAACAAGGAGTTGCCAGATGAAGAGCCCAAATCATGAGCCAGGCTGCATCTCCAGCTTTTCAGAAAGGTAACTCTCTCTCCTTATCATTGTTAATAGGTTCTCTATTAGCATCGAGTTTAAATCTGAAATATTGCGAAATAGGTGCTTGTGCTTTTTGCTCTGACAACAAAAATTAAATGAAAAAGAAGTGGTCTGGGCTGCACTGAAAATGGTGGCAGATTTCTCACTGAAAGATGACTTCATATACACTTGGCCACTCTTGTCAGCTAACAACAGGAAGCTGAGGCGACAGTGGGTAAAGGCTCACCACAACAGGACAGTAAATGACTCAGTAGTTCAGTAATCACCATCTGGATTATCAAGAATATCCTTATATTAGTAATTTGTAAACTTGTCAAGCTCATAAACATGCCGTCCTACATTGATTTCCTGATTTGTTTTGAATTGCCACAGTCCTCCAAAATCCTGATCCTGTCACCTTGGGTGAAAGCTCAGCTTTCACAAAAGAAAAGTTGCATCAAATGTGTAGAATTAGTATGGATTCCAAACTGAAAATCGACACGGAGATGAGGTGCCCACCTACAGAACTTGCTGGAGAAAAGCATTTCTCTGAATGGCTTGTCTTTCATGAATAAAGATTTTTTCTTACAAAAGATGTGTCC
>CAEMYA010000127.1:200061-213320 GCA_903131615.1 Diplodus sargus
AAATTTCTATGATTACACACTCACCTCTCAGGCCAATGAAAATGTTAATGCAGAAAACAGAATAAAAAAAAATACATTAAAAAATGGCTCCATACACTATGAAATTTGTGAGTAGACAATGACAGTATTTTTATTTTTTCGGGTGAACTGAAGAATGGCAAAGTGGGAGGAACTGATAATTAATAAGTAGACTACAACATCATTTCTGTTTAAAAGAGAAACTGGAATGGTAAGTATGGGTTTATGTTTTTTAGGGACCCCACTGTATTTGTTGGTGCTAGCTTTTATATGAGACTGACATTATTTGTATACTTTTTAATGGTTTATTACTTAAGAATTTACTCTTGGTATTCGACACCACTTGACATTGTCTGGGTGAAGGTTAAACGAGACAGAGTAGAAAATCCTGAAATCAAGTTTTTGATGTCCATTCTGCTGTCAATATTTGGAGTTGAATCAGCAGTGTAGTAGTAGTAGTGTATGTTTCTGAGCATGTTGGCCCATCAGCACTACTAAAGAGTGGCACTTGCTCTCACTCACAACGGACTGAGTAACATATTTATTCGGATGAATTAGAAAGGCTTTTACCACAGTGGCAAGTGCAGGAGGCCTGGACCCTGATTCATTAGTTAAAAAGCACCCTAATAAATTCCCCACTTTTAATGTTTCACAGAGCTATTAAAGGCGTACCAAGGCTCACACAGCCCTGTTTCCCATTACAGCTTTCAATAAATGACAATCGGCACTCAGTGTAAACGGAAGGAGGGGGGAGCGGCAGACTTTTCAGCCTGCCTTTCAAAGCCTTCCTAATAGCACATAAAGACTTATTAGGCATTGTGTGCCGGTGCTTTAGAGGAGTGAGGCACTTTGTTCCAGAGTTGCCCAGGCTTAAGTTAATGAATAGAGCCGCTGCTTGACTGAGGCTAATTCACATCGCTCAGCAGAAGAGGTTCCATATCAATCTATATCAGTTACACAGGGACTTTCAAAGATGAAGGGAACACTGCGAGAGAGCTGAAAACTGAGAGAGGAAAAAAAAAGATAAACCTTTTAGAAAGTGAGAGAAGACAAATATGGAGCTGCAGAGGATTTACTTCAGCTAGTCTTCAGATTAGTTGTGTTGAAGTTTTTGCATAAGAAAATAGGACTGGAATCCAGTAATGTCTGGACATCCAAAAGATTGCAAAGGAAAACAGGCAGTTGCTAAATAATAAATAATAAAAGATTCCTTAGATTCTACAACTGTCCGTGATACTGAACTGCCAAAAGTTCCTATTCTTATTCTCATTGTTATGGATAGTAAACTGTACTAAATATAACATGTAGTACAACAATCCCAAAAAGTTATGTAAAAGCTAAAAAAAAACAACAGATTATGGTAATTTCCTCATTATTTTTGACATATGCTCAAATAAATTGTATTATTTTGTATTATCACCTCATCAGCTTCATTGAGTTATATAAACATAGCAACACGTTTCATACAAGTTTGCACGGGGGCAACAAAAGACTGGGAAAGTTGTGGAATGCATTTGCATCCGACTTGAGATCACAGCAGAAGCCTTTAAGTTCACACAGGTGGCGGATGAATAACCTAGCTCTCTGAGTCTGTGCAAGAAATCGATCCATTTAGAAAAAGAAAACCCAAACACCCTCACTTCACAGGCTACACCACAAATGCATCAATCAACACAAGATTTCAAACACAAATACTGTAAACATCTTGGACAAATTTAAAATTCCATTGTACAAATTAATTTATTTGTGCATTTTATTCAAACACATACAGAAGCAAAATCAGCAAACACTGGGGACTAAAGAGGGAGCTGTGTAGAGTTTGTTAATGTCCTCAAGTGATCTCACTTGGGTCAGTGCCAGTTGAATCTTAAGACTTTAAGGCTGGATATGGAAAGCATGTGGATGTGTAGAGCAGAGATAGCCAACACGGTGCCCACAGGCACCTGGTCGCCCGCAAGGACCGCGTGAGTCCCCCGCAGAGCATGTTCTAAAAACTAGCACTGATCACCATGGACCCCCTGTTAAAAATTGTATTTATTTGTGTTTCTGTTATTTTTCAATCAATAACACTTGCACTGATGTAGATTTGAAAATGACAATATCTAATATAAAACTTTAAAAAAAAATGTATTTATGAACTCTGACCTTTTCTAGGGTCAAAGTTCAATTTCTCGTGTAAAACAAACTTGTGTTATTTTAACCACACTTAAAAACATGGCAGGAAAGCGAAAGAAAAAATGTAAGTTTCACAATGATTGGGAGTAAGAGTCCTTTTTTACGACAAAAGAGACAAGAAGAGAGGTGTGTGTGTCTCATTTGCAGAGCGACTGTGGCAACGGCAAAGTGGCACACGGTGGAGAGACACTTCAGTATGTGTCACTAAAGCTTCCAAGCTAACTATCCACCTTGCAGCGAACTACGGGCAGAAAAAGTATGTGAGTTAAAGGCAGCTTTGGGCAAAGAGCAGTCTTTTTTCACAAGGCCGGTGAAAAATCTGAAGCTTCACATAGAGCTGCAAATGTTTGGATTAAGAACAAGAAAGCCTTTTCAGACGGGGAGGTCTTGAAAGGAGCAATGATGATTATTGCAAACACAGTGGTTAAGGATGAGATGAATGGTCCCAAAGTCATCTCCACTCTCTCCGATGTCCAAATGGGGGCAAGTACGATGGTTAGAAGAGTGTCAGTCAGGTTTGGGAACTTGACAGAGCAGTTGGACCGGGATCTGGATAAGTGCAGGTGGTTTAGCATCCAGTGTGACGAGTGCATGGACAGCAGCAGTACATTGCAGCTGATGATGTTTATCTGAACAGTGTTTGATGATTTCTCCACAAAAGAAGAACTCCTGACACAACTGCCCCCGAAGACAACAATGAGGGGAGTTGACAACTACGGTACCGTGAAGAGGTTCTTTTTGGAGAAAAAAGTTTCCATTGGAAAAGCTGGTGTCGGTGACTACAGACGGGGCTCACGCCATGACGGGCTGACATGCAGGCTTCATTACATATGCAAAATTTCTACATTTCCGTTGCATCATTCACCAGCAGGCGATATTTGCAAAAGGGACCAGCTTTGATCACATGATGACTCCCATTGTTAAAGATCATAAATGGGATCCACTCCAAAGCCAAACAAGACAGGACATTCAAGGTGCTGTCAGCTGGATATCGTGACCTGTTAGTACACACAGAAATACGATGGCTGAGCAGGGGACGAGTTTTGCAGTATTTTTTGGCACTTTTGGGTGAAATCAAAGAGTTCATGCAATCTAAACGGCTTGAGGACACTAGCCCCATTCACACTGCCCTCTGAATGCAGGGATCCTGTGCAAATTCTCCGCCTCCTCCTCTGTGTGAAAGTCTCAGAGGCGGTGAGGGGTAAAATTTCGCTCGGGCGCTGATACGCCTCTGTAGTATCAGAGAAGAGAACGTGTTTTGTGACTGTGATTAACTTGAGCCATGTGCATGACATGCATTGCTGAGCAACTTAGTGCAACGTTCAACTTTGATGCTGGACAAGTAGAGATTTAAATCCTAATGTTGGATAACCCCCAACCAGGTATAACTGTCAGTGTCATCCAGGTGATTAGCCCCTTATCATCTTCTCACTTAAGCAGGTCAACTGCTGCAGTAGCATTGGGTTGAATCATCTGATGTTAAAAGTTTATTGATAGCTTTTGCATGTAGTCTTGTAATCACATGGATTGGAGTTGTGGGTTGTCCAGCCTCCAAAGGCTGTAGATTCTCATTGTAGATTCTCACTGAAGGCATCAGAACTATGAATGAACACATGTGGAATTATGTAGTGAACACAAAAGTGTGAAATAACTCTAAATATGTTTCATATTTTAGATTCTTCAAAGTAGCCACCCTTTGCTTTGTTGACAGTTGACAGTGTGGCCTTCTCTCAATGAGCTTCATGGTGTAGTCACCTGAAATGGTTTCACTTCACAGGTGTGCCTTGTCAGGGTTCATTTGTGGAATTTCTTGCCTTCTTAATGGGGTTGGGACCATCACTTGTGTTGTGAAGAAGTCAGGTTGGTACACAGCTGACAGCCCTATTTGACTATTTTGTGTCCCCAAGTGCAGACGCGAAACAGTTGATAATACAGTGATAAGCATTGCCTCCGGCAGTCATCCAGGGTTTATAGAACCTTGGTTACATTAGCAACTGGGAACGATTAAAGATGCTTTGCTGAAGCAACAACACGAAACATTGCAGGCAAAAAAAATAACTTTTGTTCTTTGATTTCCACACACACCTGACGGCATGGTCTAGCAGACGAGTGCTGCACAAGCAGTTTTTTTCTTCCTGTTGAATATTTAATTCCCTGAGCATTTTACTTTCATGCAGTACTGTTGAAACATGAAAAGTAAGAAGCCTAATATTGATGACCTCATGATATGGTAGCCTACTCATTAAATATGCTGCGTGGGAATCATGTGCTCTCACTCACATACTGTATGCCTATGATACAGTAAGAACAGCTGATTTCACACAGAAGTAATGCAACAGCTTCCATCATTACTGCTTTACCTGGTGGATATAAAAAAACATTGCAACTGGTTTCCACAGATTGCGTTAAGGGGTATTACGATTCGGCCCCGCATTCACTACGTCATCTAATTCCAGTCACGGACACTTCCAGATCAGAACACGGAACTATCTTGGACCCATCATGGACTGAGGAACTGAGGAATGGAAAGTTTTAAGAGGCTTCATCTGTATATTGTAGCTATTTTTTCTTCTCACAAGAAATGCGTTTTGAAGTAAACTGAAACCGTAGTCCAGAAACTGAGGTATGTCTCGAATGGTGGGCTGTAATCATTGCATCCCTAATGAAAATTGGTATCTGGTGGATTTAAATATGTTCAATTTCACTGAATTAAGATAACTGTTGGCCATTCAAGAATGACAATTTTAGACTTTTTCAAACAAGTTGAACGTCTTCTGGAAGTAGTCTGATGAGGTAAATGATGCGTTGCTTTTCACGGTTCCCTGATTTTCCAACATAACTGTGATCACTGATGTGACACACAAGAAAAAAATGGAAGGGCAAACTTGTCTCCTGGAAATCCCGGTTCAAACATAGAAAATGTTATTTCATAGTTGATAAATTTGGCTCCTTAGGTTCCTTTGACAATTTTCCCAAGCTCGACTTCGGTAGTAGATCGAAACAAACAATCTAAACTAAAAGGGATGAAGCCTTGCACAAGGCATGTTGACAATGCTCTTGTCTTTGTGGAACATCCTCGTGTCTGATGGAAGAATGAATTGTCAAATCCTCAAAGATCATCTTGATGAGGATTGAAATTGACAGTGCTGAGGAGACCTTGGCACTCACAGAGCAAACACACACACACACACCTGAGCCAGTATCATAAACTGTGAAAACAACAAGAGCAACAGTGTAGACGTGATTAAACCATCCGTTTATCAATTTGTCATGGCAGAAGACACATTGCACACGGTTTCATCCACAAGAAGTCTCTCTCTCACACACACACACACACACACACACACACACACACACACACACACACACACACACACACACACACACACACAGCTGGTTTATTATGATGTCCATTAGCATGAGTGACAGGAAGGTTAAGAGAGGTGAGCAGTTACACTAGTCCCCTGAAGTGTGACAAAATGCTTATGAGGTTTACGGCTTTCATACATTCGGGCCTTCATCAACAAAAGGCCAGATTCAGAGAGGAAGGGGTGACCTTTTGCACTGTTGCATCTTCACTACTGATACATTAATGATGGATTACAAAGTCCACTTTGGCAGACAGGATGAGAGCAGAGCCTTTCAAAGACACTGTAGTGTGTGGCACAGTCTCCATCCTCCTGCCATACCTCTTACCCCAAAGCCGGAACAGACTGAACTCCTGCTTTTCAAGCCTGCCGACTGCCAATATGGCTCAGGGGTGGCTGAGTAAAGCCTGCAAGAGGCCAGGGGGGATGTATGTAGCAGTATGAGTGTGGGTTTGTCAGTCAAGGTGTCAGTCAGACTGATGGGTCATTGTGTCAGCTGACAGCCGGCTGAAAGCTACAGCACTTCCATTAAGAAGGAACATCACTCACTGGCCATTACAGCCACAGGCCTCTCCTGTTCACTGAGATGGATAACGGGGACCATACATACAAACTCTGCTGGAAGCAGAATGGACATGCAGGCAAGTCCTGTTGTTCAAACAGATGTACTTCAAATGGCGATTTGTTTGTATGCAGAGCTGGAAAGTCAACCCACAGCTGGGGAGTATTTTATCAAATCTCAAGCCTGAAAACATTTATCAAATCCATTATTGACTCCATTTGTGTTAATCTTTCAAGATTTGTAATAGGTCTGCACAAGTGATATAACATAATTGAAATGGCAATATAGGGCAATGGCTAAGGGCAATATCCAAATCACGAAAAGCTGCATTTTCTATAAAAATAAAGATTAAATGTGTGACCAACAGCATTATAGTCAAGTACTGTAGCGCTTCTTAGACTTTGTTTGGTACAGACCCCAACAAACCCTTTTTTGTTTGTTTTCTTATCAGTAAAACTATTATGGTGTAAAAATGATCATCCCCACTAATCGTGAATCATATCACAATTGCAATCTGTCCGAAATAATAAAACCCAATGTGATTTTTTTTTACCATATTGGGCAGTACTAATTTGTTAGTTGTGTGCCTCCGCGCACCATGGGGAACCATTACGTCACAAAGACCTTGACCTGTGGCCATTAAAATTGAATCAGTTCACCCTTGAGTCCAGGTGAACATGTACGCCAAGAAATCACATTCACAAGAATGGGACGGATGGATGGACAACCATAAACCAAAAAAATACAGACAAAACGTTTCTACATTATCACTTCCAAAACGTTGGTGATGAACAATAACAAAACAGCACCTTCAGTATCACTGTCAGTATATCGTGAGCTTCTTGACTTTACTTGTTAAGGCAGTCTTATCAAGGAAAATGGCGCACATAATGACATCAAGGCAGGATAAGGGATCTCATGGTGTGTTTTCAAAACTCAGAATTAATACACAAATCCAAGTAATAGATGTAAACACATGGGCTTTCAATCGCTTTCTTCTTGCATCTCGGGGAGTGATGTCACATACACGACCAGCCACGTTTTCAGCATGAGGACAACGCAGGCGTAACAGCACGCAGCTACACAAAAACAACAATGGAGGGAGGAGAGAGATGCGTGTTTTCGAGCTGGAAATACAGTCATTATTTTGAGGCACCTGCTGAATGTAACTAATAAAGTAACTTGTAATCTAACTTAGTTTTTTAAAGGAGTAATCAGTAATCACTAATCAGATTACTTTTTCAAGGTAACTGTGGCAACACTGATGGAAACACACCATATCCCAAAGGCTGCACGGAGATCCTCCAGACAGCCTGGAAGACCAAACGCTCTGCAGAACTGTGATTGACAAGTTATTCATCTATGTTCTTCTATGTTCTAGAGGTTGCCAAGGATAGAGAACAATGGACCAATCATTGTGGCCTTTTTTGGTCTTTGAAAATTAATATCTTAAATCGACAACTGGTTGGCAGAAAGCATAGTAACTAAATAGTTTAATTGTGGCCTTAGTGAAAGCTCACTCTATTTCTTGCCAAGAATGAGACGATTAGATCTATTCCACTCTCATGTCTGCACAATTGGCTCAGGATAAAGACAAAACTGTCTCTGTCCAAATATTAAAATCCTTCTAGCAGCTCTACTAATTTGACTAATTAACAAGTTCATCTCATTATTTAATACGAACAGAAAAGTTAAAACAAATTGTATTGTGTTGTGTTTTTACTGGGAGCTGCTGCAACATTTCTTGACCAGGAACAATTTATGGACTTACTGAAGTCATCAAGGGGGCGACAAGAATCCTGTATCTCTTTTCTCTTTCTTTTCCTGTTTGGTTCAACAGTCATTTTTGGCTGCAGTGATTACAGTTCATGGTCTTTTGCATGGTATAATAGTTTCACAATGATATGAAGCTTCCAGGCAGAAAAGGAAAAGGAAACATTACGTTTGCATATAGTCACATTTGTAATATTATCACATTTGCTAAAGATAGTCTGTCAGCAGAGTCAGGGAGAACTAATCTATTGTTCTGAGTAATCCAACGTGACTTCAGAAATGTCACCATCAGCCTTCAAAACAAAACTTGAGTCGAACCCCAGTGTGCAATCACACACGTGTATCCACACACAGTGTACAAGCACAGCACACAATGGCTCCTACCTCATCTAGTTCAGAGATGTAGACGGGCTTCTCTTCAAAGCCGAGAGGCATGGGTTCGTTGGGTGGGATCTCCACCTCTTCGTACATCTTACTGTTCTCTCTGCGGATTCCCTCGGGTAGGAGCAGCTGAATGTCACACAGAAAAAAGTGAAGAAAATCCATACCTCACAAATGACCTCACACGCTCAAAAATAACACACCTCATTTTAAAACAATATGAAACTTGGAAGGATATTCAAAGACACAACATACACTGCTGGAATTCAGAAAAGTTTAAACTTGAAAAATCAAATAATATATAATTTCGTAAGTGGTCATACTATATAATTAATCCCATATTAAAAATCAAATATTGCAATAAATTGAAAGGTTCTGATTGAAATTGTTTTGGGGGTATTGTGTGGTGCACTTAAGATGCACCTTGAATCACTCGAATATGATTCGTGGAATGTTTGGATCAGCTTTGTGTCATACATTGCTATCAGTGATACTTACATCACATCACTGTGTTCCCTTTCCAAAAAAGCAGAAAATGCCTCAAAAACTTTGTTGGCATGCTGCTAATGGAATGGTGTGGAAACTGTTCAGGTTTGAAAATTCAGGTTCTGACTTTCCATCAGTTTTGCATCTATTGACAGACTTTGGTCTCATTATTTTTTGTCCCCTGCTAACAGTGACGAAGCATACGGAAATTGATGAATTCTGATTTCACGGCTTGGTATTTAATACAATCCAACACACAAAAAAAATTTACTTTCACTTTGCCTTAAGAAAATTAGACAACTAAAAGAATATTCCAAAAAGCAGATCAAGTCAAATGCTCATGAGTAATATGGTAATATGTCTGTTAATGCAGGTGCAGACTAAAGACCACAACATTCTGTACAATAATGAGCCATAGAAGACCAGTGATGACAATTGTGAGAGAGACTTGGCAAAATCTCTGTATTGCCACACCTCAATAGTAATAAAATGTATATAAAAAAAAAACTGAAAGAAGTTGGAATCCCACATCAGTTCTTTTTGAAACAGAGAAAAGATGCATTACACAATGCATGTGCAAAGGAAAAGTGAAGAGTCTCACCCTGGCTCCTCCAACAAATGCTGGTGACTTTGTGGCCTCTGCATAGCTGTCATAGACATTGGGATACCGAATGCGTTCATACACTCTTTCTCTGCTAAGTATAGGATCACGTCGTGCAGTCAGCAAGGCCTGCTCCCTGTACAAGCAAATACAAGACAAACAGAACATGAATAACACAAAAGAGAGAGCAAATGTAAATAAAAGGTATTTGGTAGTACTTCAACTTGGAAGAAAGACAGAAGTGAAAGCCAGAGCCCTGTGCCAAAATGAATAAAGACAGGAGTAAACAGCAATGTCAATCCAACAACAGCATCAGCACAATGTCACATCTGCAACCACTTGGGTCCATACATGAACCCTCACTACCATCCATACTTTGCTTCAGAATGAATAGTGCAGTTGATGATTCAAATGAAGAGGCACAGATGTGAGGCATTATGTTCCTTCCTAAAGTGGCTTACCTCTGCTAATCTTTTCCTTCACACTGGGCTGGATTTGGCCATGCTAAGTTTTTAATTAAACAGATCGCTGCATTTTTTTTCCTTCCTCTTAAATTAAACTTTCAGAAAAAAATCCTCTACAAAAAATATGTGACAAGCTACACCATTGCCGTGATTTTTTTATTTATTTTGTACAGCTCCAGCCCAGTTGTCATAAAAAATGCAGAAGCTTGTCGGTTTTGGTGCTGATACCTAAGAGCACAGAAGGACACGGACAGGCAAAGACAAAGGAGGAAAAATTAACAAGGGGAAGTTTGAGAGAAAGTTTTGAGAGCAATGATATACCGCTGAACTCTCATCTCTTTGGGGTCGAAGGGCATGAAAGCATCTGAGGATTCGCCTTCATCCGTTCCTTTGACTCTTTTCCTCTCTCTCTTCTCCTCCCTACGGTACATCTTCATCATCTGTTTCTCCTGCTCTGAATGGATTGTCACCTGGCACCCGTAGATAGGCTTGGTCACTTCACCAGTGACTTTTCGGCCCACATCTGGAGGAAACACATGTATGAACATAGTAAATAGCAGGCAAAAGTATCCAAAAATCAATACTGAGTATTGCAGTATCAATACTCCAGAACTATCTATGTTTTCTCACTCTCCTCTCTGACAACAAGTTGACACATGCACTGCTGTAGTACCTCATAGTCCCACCTCCTCCAGAGATAAAAGGACTTAAATGTTGTTGTGCTTCACTCAAGCTACATAAGCCTTGTTATACTCATCTGTTATTAAAAATCTGGCAATTTTTCCCTCGTATCAAATCAAATAGCAATATTTTTGTTTCTAATGAATGAAAGATAGAAATTCCACTATCCTGACAACACTAGATGGGATGGAAATCCATAACTGTAATTGTCATGAAAAAAAAAAAAATCTTTACTACAAATTAATATTGTTAAGTTCTGTTATTACTGGTACATTATGACACTCTTTTTTAAATACAGTAATAATGCGATGCTACTATGGCCCGACCATCCTTTTTGTAGGCCGAAATTGATATCAATATCAGGGATTTCTGACAACATTTTGGCCAGTTTTTTTTTGTTTTTTACACAGACACATAACATGAAAAAAAAACATGCGAGTATGTTGTTGTGATTCCCTGAGTGGCAAACTAGGTGGTATTTGGAGTAAGGGTATAATTAGGGATGTCCCGATCCGATCTGTATGATCGGGACAGCGACATGACCACAAATATTACAGATTAGATAATTAAATGAATCGCTCTGGATAACCAGCTCATCTCCGTGGTAGAGGATCAGGGTTTTCTTCGTCACCTGGAGTTTTTGAATCCCCAGTACGCACTACTATCTCTGCATTACATGATATTTACTCCACTTTCGAGTTACAGCGTGCCGGTATGCGCACTAGTTTCGTGGGTCTCATTCAGCAGAGCGTGTCAATCAGGCAATCGAGGAGATGCTGAACGCGTGTGATATAGACAAGTAACGTGTCCACGTCATTTTACGTGTCAACGTAAGGATATTAAAGGACTCGGATCGAAATCGGGGTAAAAAAATCCCTGATCGGGACATCCCTAGGTAAAATACAAGTGGGTCAGGCAGGAGTCCCAGAGCAGGTGTGTTATTCACCAGAGGAGGAACACAGTTTTTGACTGTCAGACATGGCATTCCGTTGAGCCATTTGTGAGTTTGGATGCAAGTTATTAACTGATATAAGTGTGTGTAGATCGACATATACGCAGTGAATGTACCAGATGCTGTATAGATAAATCCATATGGCTACACAACATTTGTGGATTATTCAACCGACATGCTACAGCACAGAGAAGCAATGTTTGAATTAGGCAAGTTTCGCAGCCACTGAACAGCCAAGAGGGTTTTGTTTTTATCAAGTCAAGTCACCACAATAGATACATTAATTTAGTGCATTTAAAGAGGGTTCAGGCCCTGATGAATTCCTGGCTGAACAACAAAACTGTTCTCATTGAGAAAACAACATCAGGTCAGCCAGTGTCAGTAAAAATGTATTCATATTTCAGCAGTTATCTTGATAACCCATTGATGTCAGATGCAGGTGTGGCACTGCACGGGTTAATGTTCCCCATTGCAGCCTCCCTGTTTGAGGCACAACAGCTCAATAAAAGGCAGAATTGCTCTTGAAAACAGATGAGATCTGATGATTGCACCACGGCCTTGGCTGATTGACTGAATGATTTCTTCTTTATCTCGTCTAGCGGCTCTACCTGCCGCACAGCCTCCCTCTCATTCTAGTAGCTCCCCTCTTCCTGTCACTTACCCTCCCCTCCCATTACCTCTCCAACTCTCAACCCCTTTAACTCTGCCACCCTCCATGCACCAATTCCTCTGTCTAAACCATTCCCCATCCTTTACTTTCCCTCTTTCTGGGAGCCATCATGCCTTATTATGTGCCTCAAACAGTGATTGCCACCAAATCTCCAGGATTCTCATTTCCAGAAGTAATCATGTTGCCATAATCACTGAAAGAGTATAGCCAAGATAGATTTTGTGTGTTTACAAGATGTTTTCAAGGTGTTTTCACACAGTCGAAACTGTAGTCTTTTAAATCAATATACAATTCGTGAGAAGGCTTGTTAGAGTCAACATAAAGCATATATAATGAATAGTCCAGTCAAATAACTGTATTAGCACAACAGCGGTATGATCACCATTTTTATAATTTAGCATGAACAAGATATTTGATGATAAGTTGTGTAACTATATGTATATGTATGTTTAATATATGTAAAATGGCTATTATTCCTATGCTTCTAAACCTACATGTGTATAACTACTACTAAAAATGCTTAAACTAATATTTTGTTAAACAGTCACTTTGTGAAAAATGTGGGGAAAATGTTAATAATTAATGCAAGTAAAAACTGTGAGAAATAAATGAATCTATTGAATTTAATCATATGTAAATGCAAAGTTATACTGAGCAAAGTTTTAAATGCAAAAAGGTTTTCTTTGCTCATGGGTGAAAGTCAACAGTCTCTTTTCTGTGCACTAGGTATGCACAAGTCCAACTTCTCATCTTAAACAACCTCATCTGCTAAAGACAGATTTCTAATGCTAGTCTCAGCTTGGTGCAACACTATTATGCACTACACCATTTGTTTTTTTTTCACTGAAATTTGTTTTTTTTTTATTATGACAGCAGGTGTGTAATCCACATGACAAGTGTGACATATCAGCATGAGAATGATTAAATGGCCTGGTGCAGTGGCTCAAGTATTGGATGTCCATTTCTCTGCAAAGTCTGCTTGTCATTTAAAATATTTGGGAATATGATGTTGCTGGCTACCACAAATATTCATAAACACTGCAGACACTGAAGAGAATTTAGACAGGTTTCTATGAGCTACAAGTTAATAATAATAATAATAATAATAATAATAATAATAATAATAAT
>CAEMYA010000127.1:213403-225634 GCA_903131615.1 Diplodus sargus
TGGATAATAGTGAATTAGTGTCCAGCACTATGTAGCTTAAGACTTGTGAATGTACTCAGTTTAAGACTAGGAAATGAAAGTGAGACATGTCATACAATTCCTGGCAATATAATCCCTTGGTTTAATTGCAGAATAATGCACAAATATGCACATTTTGCCAATTATATGCTCATTAAACTCAGCTACAAGTGCTCCAGTGCTAATGAAATATGTTGCTGTCATGAAGTCAAACAAAGCACTCCATAATCCTCCTAATAACTCTGGTCTAAGAGTATTTTAAATTAAAGCCTACAATTGTGAAGAAATTATTTTCATGACCATCAAATTCAAATCAGTAATAAATTCTAGAAATTACCTTAGTGCTCCAAATAGCCAAATAGATCTCCTTCTTGTCAAATTTGTTAGCGAAGAAGGTGATGCACAAATCCACTGAGTGTCTGTTATATGTTAGTTGTCACAATCAAAGCTGTGAGCTTAGTTTGTACTTGAGAGACAGAAAAAAGCCATCATTTTGATCAAAGCCTAAGGAAATTGTCTAAAATGCTTGTCAGAGAAACACTGGCATTGTCTTTTTGTCAAATTTACAACAGATACATTTGCCAAGGTAAATCAAGTCTGAGAATGTGATTTCTGCGTAGTGTTTAATACAAATTCCTTGATGCCTTCTGTTCCATACTTGAACTGGAAAGGAAATATGCTTAATGACCCAGTCAAAGGCATTTGCACACAAAAACGCAAGCACTTAACGGGGACAATTTCTATCAGGTTGGAGCTGTCAGTATCTCAGAGGGCCCTGCCTCCTGGTGTGTCTCCTTACTGCTAAGGAGAAGGATACTGAAAAGAGCTCAAACTTTGACAATGGCTCTCCCTCCTCAAGGACTAAAACAGGCAATGAAACGTTTAGCTTTTTATATCTGCACTGGAAAACTTCCTGTGCACAAGCTGTCTCTAGCAGTTAAATTTGTGGCATTAAATATCAAATGTTCCAGAATATTAGAATATGTAAATATTTCAGTATAAGAAAGAAAAAATAGATGCCATTCTAACCATGCAAAAACCCATGTCAGACACACATTAGAGACTTTTTCAATGCCTTGTTGTATTTGTCTGATCTTAAAGATTTCATGTCACCTGATGAATTCAAGTCCAATATTCAAACTCGCTTTACCTCCATTTTGGCCTCAAGTCCCTAATTCCTGTAAAACATGTCTGGCTTTTTAACTGCCTGATGCTCCATCAAATTCACCAGGTAGGCTGATGAGAGTGGAGTTTGCAGACCACCTAACCAGACAAAGAGCTTACAGAATGACACCAGAGAGTAAAAACCTAAAAGGTTTCATACAGTTAAGTGGAACTGCAAAATTTGTAAAAATTGTTGGCTTCTCACTACAACTGACACCTGTTACTTCACATGTAGTCTTGAGATGCATTGTTCACAGAAAAAAAAGCATAAGCAATGTGGGTCTCACAGAATTTTTTTTAAAGCGTTTAATCTATCAATTCAATTTCTTTGCCCTTACCAAATAATAACTTCAAGTGACATGAAGCACATAAAAGTAATCAGTAAGACCTCCAACTAATATATAATTATTGATGATCTGCTATTAATTGCCTCAATAAATCAATTAACCATTTAGTCTATAAAACATTAACAACAGTAAAAAATGTTGATGACTTAAAATCCCTGTGTTGTCTGTTCAACAGTTTAAAATTGTTGGAATATTCAGCTCAGGCCTTTACACAATGTCAGCAGTATTTTGTTGTTGGTTTTGTCATGAGTACTTTCACACAGACGTGAATATTAGAGGGCAAAAGCAACATCTTTTTTTCTTTTGCCTTTTGGAGTTAAATTTTTTTTTAGCTTTGGCACCACTAATGAAGCCACCAACCAGTCATGTTGTGCATACGTCATGTCACAGCTCATGGCAATGGCAGATGTTTATTTTTGTCATAAACCAGGGCATTATATATAAAGACAATATGACAAAGGTGACTTGGGATAAGTAACCTTGATTGCTCCCTGCACAGACAGACTGCCATTCGTTGGATTTACCAACGGGAAACTGAAGCGGTTATATCCGTCTGTGCTCTTTTAAAGTCCACCAGACTTCTTTGATAAAAAAAGTAATTTTCCTTCACAGAACATGAGAGTTTGCTGGTCTTCCACTGTCTTGATCACTTTGTTGGTTTTAAACTTTGGTGTTGCAATGTATTGGTACTAGGGATGCACAATATGTAAATCTTTCAATCTATACCGGTAACCGATAATAACCTAATTGCCTTTCGCAAACAACAAAACAATATTGGTTTTTTTGTTTACATTTGTGTATTTTAAAGAATTCCAAAGATATAGTTTATGTGCCCCTGGAGGTAAGGTTTGTGAGTCAAGATGAATGATTTAATATCCCGATGCCATCCTCACTGACATCACTATGAAACAAAAAACAAAGAGTACTTCTGAGTATTTAAATGTTTTGTAGCAAAACACATTGAAAAATATCAAACATACATTGGCTTATATAATGCATTTTGCACTTTTTAAATAAATGCTTTGACATAATCTGTCAAATGAGATTTGTCAATTGTATTAAATCGCATAGTCAAAAATAAAGTAGAGGCATGCAAACAAGTCCTTGCTGAATGTGTACAATGAAATCCATTCTAGTTTGATTAGGGACGGGGGAGGGGAGGGGAGCTGTGACTACTTGATCTGTAAGCTTAAGAGTTAACAGTCAGGCACAGAGACTGTATAACATGTAACTTATAGGTAGTTTTGCTTGTGGATGGATTATGTAACAAATAGCCAAGTAGCCACATCCTGTCTTGCCGACACCAAGTACTTTTCCTGCCTCAAAGCTCGGGGCATTTAAAGGGGCAGTCCGCCATGCATACACTTGGCCTGTCCACTCTGCCTAGCCCAGAGACACAGCTCTGAGTGCACTTGGCTACCCAAAGAGGACGGTGTGTTTTCTGGTGCTGGGAATCTGCTGTATCACCATCTTAACTGACTGTTTGTAATACAAACCAGCCGCCACAAAAAAACAGACGCACAATATTTGGTTAGCCCCAGTGCAGTCACATAAAGCTGAAATCTTCCATGCTGGAATCTCTCTATCAGCGGTTTTGAAGTGAGAAAACTCTGACTCAACACATTTGTTAAAGTTAACATAAAAACTGTTTGCTTTTCATGAGTTGCTCTGTGTCCAATGATGGAGCAGGAAATGGGCAATGCTTTTGACTGACAACATGAGGTTAAAATTGGGGGATCGACCATTAGGGGAAGCCGTATCATTGTATTACAGTATGTCAATATGAATGTCCTTTCACCTCAAATGTCACTTGATTTGCTCAGCACCTGTTAAAAACCTTTGGGATGTGCAGACATGTTGTGATTTCCAGTTGTCCACTCCATATACCTCTGCCTCTATCAGCCATTGAAATGTGGAGAAAAACCACCAACAGAATCCGTTCTTTGATAAACATGCAAGTGCCAAGCTGCAAACGGCAATTTAAAAGCTAATCAGCAGGAGACAGGCATTCCCACTAAATCCCACTCTTCCTGATGGCATGCAAATAGTGGAAAATTTAATCAGCCTTTTTTTAACCCTCAGTTGTCAAGGCAACGCTAATCTCAAAAGCTGTCTGGCAAGTGAAATTTTTAATGCTGATCAAAGTTCTTTACAGTGCTACTAACATCACCTGAGGTTTGAAGCATCATATGGGTGTGATTCTCAAAGTGTAAATAGATCAAATCTAAATATTAACATTGTTGCATTTTTTTGACTGGTTTAGTATTACACTGTTAAATAAAATATGGGCCATATTATCACACTTAATCATAGGTACCATATATTTTTTTATCAATCAACTCTGACATCCTGCCAGGTTAGAGGATTTTGACATTGAGGGAGAGTCAAATCTAACTCCAGTCCCTGTGTATTCAGCCACAGATGACATCTGTAATTCATCTTCTAACATCCATGAAGCAGGAACAACAGCTGTAGGTGAGCATCGAACCAGCAATATTGCGACTCATTTTGTTACAGCAGGCTTCCAAGCAATACCTCTGTAAAATGTTTAATTTGGGGATGATTATTGTGTACTTTCTCTCCTACCGATACGACATCACTGCTATTTGTATTGATAAGCTCTATGTGAAACCCTGTGGAGTGGTTAAGACGGAGGGTGAGGCAACTGTCCTTAAACATCCAACACACATTGAAGCTCAAGAAAGAAATGTCGCTGTATCCAATATATCTAACCCAAAATAACTTTATCATGGTGAAATGCTGCTTTCTTTGTTTGAGACAAAAATGCAGAAATACCCCAAACCCAACAAGAGGAAATACTGTATTTGTTTCTACATTGGTCTAGCTCTAGGTTCTAACACCATCTCCATATTATTTAACCATCCACGTATCCCTATTCATCTGCACGATATATTAACAAAGCAGGGACCAGTTCACATAAACACCACTAAGTAGCAGCCCTGTAAGTCATTTCCAGCACTCACAACAAGTTAATGTAGCAGAATGATTAAATATTAGCAATTGATTTAATTCAATTTAATTCATACCATCATGACCAGCTCTTTTGTTGAGGCTGAAAATGTTTCTATTAATTTGTTTTAAAATGGACCTGACACCACTGGCTACACTGAATTAGTCAAGGGTATACATTAATGATTTAACCTGCTAAATGACTGAACACAGCAACTAGTCTACATTAATTAGCTCATGCACAGTCTCACACGTAGTTTAACATCTATATTTAGGACCTATGAATTTCAAAATACTCCAAAACCTGAGTGTGTGTGACTTTAGAGCGCTCTCTTCTAATCTTCGGCCACTCTTTGATGTCTACCTTGCATATGGATCAGAGGACAACTCCGCCAATGAAATATTATTCACCATATCTTCACCTACTATACAGATTCACTCTACACATCAAGGAGGAGTCTGCCACCTTAGGACAAACGAAACAGGGGGTTCAGAGAAAACAATGGCTCAGGATGGAGAACAACGTTTGAAAAAAATTACAAAAAACATGCATGCATGTAAGGCAGGTACATCAATATGAGGGGTGCTTTAGCATAGCTCACAATCAAGCCCCTGAAATACTATCTCATACAAAACTAATGAACTCAGCATTAAACTGGAGGATGAATTGGATAACTGTCGCAAAAACGGTTGTAAGCCTATTCTCCACAAGAGCCTTTGCTTATTTGGGCCACTGAAACACCATCCACGTGTCAGCCTTTTTCTCTATTAGTATGGCTTGATATTCTACTATTTCTCTTATTCATGAGAGGTATTAAAGCAGGGACAGAAATAGAGAGCCTGTCCGCAGGGGAGGCTTGAGTCTGGTCTTCATCATTCCTGCTAGATGGCATAAAGGACGTCAAAGAAATAATGAAGATTTGAGTTGAAAAGAAAGGCCAATCTTTAGGTAATAGCCTTTCAGTCGAATGAGCTATTCTAGCATGTAGAAAACTGGCACACTACACAGCTCAAACAACACACTGATGCACAATGTGATGATGACTGTGATCGACAACGGGTTTAACATAAAGCAAGTACATGTCACAAGCATATTTGAATTCGGTAGACAAAGCCTAAAACATAGGTTATTGCTGATCATTTAGGCAGACTTATTTTATATATTAAACTGTCTTCAAATGTTATAACTTGTTTTCATGCGGGTATGAGTTAACCACTTAACGAACGCCCCCATTTTAAGGTTCTTTGTCCAAAACGACATACCGAAATTAAAAGCATGACATGCTCCAACATAGTTTGAGACTCAAGGATGTGCTTGGCATAATTGGAAAGGTAACACCCTCAAGTTTTTTCTAGAAGTGTAAGTGTGATTCTATGACATACTGACACAGAGTTACAGAGGTTGGAACACAGATTTTGGTTTCTGTTCAATTCAAACGTCAATAAACTGACTAAGATATAAGGGTTCAGGTATGTCTATGGACACAACAGACACATTTAGGCCATAGCCACAGGTCTCAGCTTGCTACACTCAAATGTAGCAATGTTTGAAGTCAAAAGACTAAAAAATTGATTTTTCATAATTTTTTTTTTAAAGGCATGTCTGTGCTTTTTGCTTGGGTCCTTTCTTTCTAAGAGCGCCTACTGAGATTCAAAGGCTTATAACTTGAAAACCCCTTTACCTAGAAACATAATCTTGGTCTCAAATGAAAGCTAAGACCCTGGGGTTTCTCGCTTGTTCGACACGTGTAGCTAGTTTTGGTTAAAATACAATATTCCCGTTCTATGGACTCTTGGCGAACTATGAAAAAAAAAATTGTGGCATGACGTGTAGCTGTGAAAAAAGGGAACACTCCGAAGGTATGTAGGCATTCTTGCTTCTTGCGGCAGAGGGCTCTTTCTAATGTTGTGTCATGGTGAGTTTAGAAGGCTATTACATGGTCTGGAAATAACTTTTTTGGGCTTAAAATAATCATGACAGTCTCAGCTTTCCAACAGTGAGTATATATTGTTAAGATCAGATGCTTGAAACTATTAGCAAAAAAAACCTATTCGTTTTTACAAAGGGTGTTCGTTTAGTGAAGGGTGTTCCTATGTTGGAACGGTGTTCCTATGTTGGAACGGTGTTCCTTAAGTGGTTAAGATACCTACAAAATAAAGGCTCTGTCCTCGCTGCAGCGCCCTTGGGTTTGAGTCCCAGCCTGGGGCTCTTGGCTGCGTGTCACTCCTCCTCTCTCTGACCTGGTTTTCTGTCATTTCTGAAGCTGACTACCAATAAAATCATCAAAAAAAATAAAGAAATAAACTGAATTCCATCAACATATAAGATCCAGGTATAAGTGACAAATGGGAGTAGAACATTTGTTGGTATGCATTTATGATGAAAGATGTTAAAGCTTGGACCATAACAAAGCCAGTGGGCTCAATGGTCCACACTGCATAACTCTGCCCAGCTGTTTTTGCCCACTGAGCCTCAGAAAGATTTCGATTTTAAATCGTCAGTGAACGCGCGTCGGGGCATGCTGCTGCTGGGGCGTGCCGTGTACCCGGCCCCATTGCCCGATTATTGTGTACGCATCTCTTACGCAACTGTTCGTGTTAAATGTCATTTCCTGTGTCCAAAATGCGCTGTGACTATGACTGTATATTGGCTTATCTGTTCAGGGCTGGACTCTTATCAAACATGTGAAGTTGAACATTTTTCAGCAGGTGTGACCTATATTCCAAGTTTGATGAGTTTTGGGGTATGTTCAGGCAGTGAAAAATTAGATCATTTGGGACAAAAAAGTCAACACTACAAAAACAATAGGGACCTCGCAGGTCGAGTCCTGCTCGGGCCCTAAATATTGTTACCTAATTACAGTAAGTTGATATCGAATGTGTTGGCAAGCTTTCTATAACACATCCAGCAACCACAGGCTACATTAACATTAATTTAGTTGTAAGCATTTAAGACAAAATGAGAAAGCCATTAACAAAAATCTGAGAAGTTCTCTTTGCACTTTCAAGGGGCTCCCTAACATCTAATACATCTATGTCTTGCTTCAAAATCTGAGCAATGGCGTGAATAAAATGTGCAATCATTCATGCTTCATCCTTCACAGGGAACCAAACAAATCTGCAAGCCTATGTTTTCATTGGCTCTGGCAGATGAGTCTGACCCCCAATTTGTTCAGATAGATTTCTAACCAACCTGTTTTGCTTTAGGCCAATCACAACGATTAATCTAATATAGACCAGGTAAGATACTCTCTTTAGCAGCCCTAGCAGCAGTTAAGTGATATGCCGTATCTCGTGCTTGCATTCCTTGGGTGTGAGTGAGCATTGACCAAAATTGCGAAGTCACCACGTGAAATTGAATGGCATCATGTTGATAGAAGAGGTAAGTAAAGTTACACGTTTACTGCTTGACAAACTTTATATTTAGGGCCCAAGCAGGGAACCTGCAAGGTCCCTATTGTTTTTCGAATTATCTTTTTTTTTCTTCCGCCAAAATGATTGCATTTTTCACTGCCTGAACATACCCCAAAACTCACCAAACTTGGAATATAAATCACACCTGGCAAAAAATTGTATAATCTATTGTCGTCCTGAATTTCCACCACTAGGTGGCGCTATAATCAAGGAAATTGCGTATTGGCTTATAACTCACATATACTTTGACGCACATTCAAAATCCTTATATCCACGCGTTCAGTGAATTGTGCCGAGTCTTGTGGTATAGGCCGCATTCCCGCATAAGTTTTTTTTCTTCGCAAATTAGCGAAATGTTGCAAACCTTCCTTTTCGAACTCCTCCCAGGCAATTTCACTGATTTGCACCAAACTGTGCACACAGCATCTGTGGACCCTCCTGACAAAAAGTTCTTAAAAGAATTTTGATTGTCCAAAGAATACTCAAGTTATTAAACGTCCTAACAACATCCTGCAGATTTGGTTCAAAACAGGAAGTGCTGCATATCTCCACATTGGGTGGTCGAACGACATGAAACTCAGGTTTCTACTCCCCCATGAGCCCCTGAGGCTTTGTGCCAAATTTTGGCTTATGACCACAAGGTGGCGCTCTTTAAATTGAAGAATTTTATATCTCAACATCGGTTGGGGGGATTGACACGAAGCTTGGTATAATAATTGCCAATGCTGTCCTGAGAATATCTGACAAAGGACTTACCAATCTGCCACTAGGTGGCGCTCTAGTGACAGTCTAATAAAATATTTGGCACTGTGTCAATGAAATTCATAGGGGTGGTAAAGAATGGCCCCTGTAACTCACAAACCAAAAATGACCAGCAGGTGGTGCTATTTTCAATGCAAAAGCGTTTTTGGCTAATAGCTTCCACATAATATGTAGCACATTGTTAAACCTTATATCTGCTGTTCCCTGAATTCAGCTGAATTGTGTGTTGTAGGCCACACCCATTTTTGCGGTTACTTTCCATTCATAAAATCGCGACAAATGAAAAACGTACTTTTTCGAACTCCACCTAGGTGATTTGCACCAATATTTGCATGAAGCATCTGTGGACCCTCCTGACAAAAAAGTTATCAAAAGAATTTTATATGTGCGCATTATGTCAACAAAATACGGTACCTTGTGTTGTAAGAGTGGCATAGCCCTTTAAGGAATAAGGGCAGTGCGTGCGGTGTGTGTGAGTGGGCGAGTGAGAGTGAGGGAGCATGCGTACGTGCCGACAGTGAATGAATGGGAGAGAAAAGGTGGAGTGAACGGAGTAGGAGTAGTAGCGACAGGAGTAAATTGTACAGTATACGCTGCAGTTGGTTGTGAATAAACGTGACGGCTTCCTGGCATTATTTACTGACCAGTTTAACACGTGAAAGGGGGTTTACCTCAAAGCTAATCATAAACTTTGGCCCTGGAGGAAACCATCTCCCCTGGGCTTCCCGACCACGGTCCGGGAGCCAAACAAGAATGGTGTAACACTCGGTTCCAATTCTTGACAAAACCCTCTAAAGCCAGTGTGATCAATGATACTGATCGGCCTCATGTCCTTGCATATGAACGAAGCAAGTTTCTTCGTGCACGCCTCTTGTCGTGCTGCAGACAAAGAGCTTGTTGCAGGCGGTGAAAAATATGAGTGGAGACATAGCTGTTTAGTTGGAGTTCCAGACATCATGGTATGCTCATTTGGGTGCACATTTTCGAGATGCTCCCTCATGTTGCTAGTGGTGGAATGGTAAGCTAACTGTAGCTTGCATTACATACAACTTTATCTCTAGGCTCTGCATTTTTGCCGTCTACTGACCAAAATCAGAAGTATTTCCAAACGGGGCTTTTTAGGTTGCTTGGAGTCCAAACCACTCTCTCTGCTGCTGAGTTGGGCTCTGAACTTTCTGCCATTACGTTTTTCTCTCTGCCATCTGCCACGGTTTTTGACGCGTCTCACTTTCAGCAATGAGTGAAGCAAGTGTGACTCCTGTCACCTGTCCCTGACCCATCATGCCATGAGACTACTCGCAAAGCAGCCGCTGATGTGTTTTTTTTTCCACAGTCGAATTTCAATTTTCACAATCGAATCTCTGTCTTTTTTTAATATTCAAATATATTTTAGAATTAAGAATATTCGTTGACAGCCCTATTGCCCAATGAGGTTTTTTGCAAAATGTTGTGCAAATCGGCCAATACGCGCTCTGATGGCAGTCTAATTAGTGTGAATAGAAGTAAATTAGAAAATCTTCAAATCCTCCTCAAAAATCATTTTCAACCTCTTCTTGTGCCTCATCCTTCAAGCCAGAGACACCATTCCAACTTTTAAAGAGCCAGAAGACCTTGGGCATGTATTCAGTTTTTATAAAATCTTTTACAGTTTTGAAATCATCACAGTTTAATTTTTAGCATTTCTTCTGATTTTATAATGAGTGTGTATTGCGTGAGCTACAGTGCATGACATCATCGCTAGAGTGGAGAGCAGCTAGAAAAACTGGAGAAAAAATTCTCTTCCAACTTGATTTGGATCCCACATCTTTTACTTCACATAGACAATATATACATAGCAATGTAGGACATCTTGTTGGCTTTCAGCTGATGGTCTTATTTCAGATGTAGGACTCACAGTTTTGGCTGCAGAAGCCCCAGAGCGACAAGCACTCCAGCAATTCCCCCATAAGTCGCAATGTTAATTTTGGGCCTAAATTTCTGGAGGAGAGCAGACGATACCCGCTTTGTCGATACACATCAGAATTCGGCACTGTCTCCTCTTACTCAATATATAAATATGTTGCCGATAACCATTAAATCTTTTTCAAGAATCTTATTCCAGTGGGAGCAAGCCACCGAATTATAAATGGAGCTACTTCCTCAACGGAAGGTTTTGCATGAACAAGCCCGAACGTCAGCATGTCCCGACGTACGTGGACTGCAAGGGCTCGTTCACCGCTGCTTGCAGCTTTAATTATTAGTAATGGTATTTCAAACATTGTTACTAGCACAATATAATGTAAGGTTGTTTATGTTGAAATAATCACTTCTTGCATGATACTGTACATCCATAAGAGATGTTGGCATTGGCTTGCTAACTTAGCAATGGCTGTTTCCTCTGGCTTTCAGCGTGAGCCTTAGCAGTGTCAGCACAGCTGAGTTTGCTGCATGCTAATACTAACATGAACTAGTTAGACGGCATATAAAAACAATTAGAGTTGCCACACTTCTTTGTTAACGCAAGTTTCAATTACAACTCTCATTTAGCTGAATAGATGCGCCAAAATTTCAGCATTATACAATAGATTAATTTTCAACTAACTTTACTGAATTGGTCTTAAAGTTCATTGAGAAGACAATCCTAAACTTAATTCAGTTACTTATACTGACAATACTTGTCAGTGTAATCAACCAAATGTTATTCATATAGCTGGAATTCACAGTTTGAAAAAAACAAAAAATAGTTTGTCTCAGGTGGCTTTACAACCTCTGAAGGTAATGATAGAGTTATAGGTTCTGAGAAACAGCTGTAACAGAGTCTATGTATCATTTTTTTCTTTAGTGATAGTACTTTACTTTGTTGTAACCTATACATTTACTTACAGTGTTTATTTTACCGTTACTGTCATCTACATATGCCAAATCGCCAAAAGTACTCTATGCTCTATGTTGGGTGAAAATGTGTGTGTGTGTGTGTGCGTATAAAAAAAATGAATATATAAGACACGCACGCAAGCACGCTTTGTCACTTCTTTCACAACTCCACCATCATAGGACAACGGTTTACTGAAGTAATTGTGTGTAAGGGATGACAGGCCTACTTCATTGAAATAAATATTCATTTATGCGCATTACTCCACAAATTCAGGTGTCTTTTGCATTTGTTCAGGGCACATCGTCTGTGCTTAGCCAAATAATGTATTCATATTTGGTTCCATCTCACATTGGCATTTAGAAACAAAAAAAAAAGAAGAAATAGAGAAAGAAACGGTGGAATTTTCAGTCTTGGTTTGTCAAGTAACTCTTTCCATAATATGACAGATTACCAACTACGGATACTGAAACAATCAGAGATATCTACAGTAGGGCTGAAACGATTCATCGAGTTACTCGATTAACTCGATTATAAAAATTCCTCGAGGCAAAAACTCTGCCTCGAAGCCTCGTTAAACTCCAATGACGCGCACTATACGCGCAGGGATCTGATTGTTCCACACGGACCGTTGTTCAGGAAGCACACCAGCGCGTCATACATTTTGAATTCAGCTGGTTGGCACAATTTAACTCTGTATTTGTA
>CAEMYA010000127.1:235008-249881 GCA_903131615.1 Diplodus sargus
GTGTGAATCTTCACTGGCCTCACAATTTCATTACGATTTAAATGCACAACGATTCCTGTACCTTTTTGTGTTGTTTAGGCCAGTGCCTTATACTTATTTTACTCAGCTGTTTGCACTTTATGCTACACGGTTAAAGAATTGTTTGTTGCTACAAGCTGTATATTTCATTTAAGGTTTAATGAACTATCATCTTGATTGTCTTTATTTTTAGTTAGCATATACCTTAAACACTTCAAGCTGAAAGCTAATGATGGGTATATAAGAGCAGCTGCATGCTGGTGCGATAAGCTGTATGTTTTACATTCAATTTAGGTATGATCGATTAGTGGACTAATCGAAAAAAATAATCGGTGATTAGTCGACTATCAAAATAAGGCAGCATTAGTCAAGACAAGGTTTTAATTCTCATTGAGGATGAGCCGATTATTTCCACCTTACAAGCAAAGCATGTCTACAGTTTCTGTTTGATTCATTAACAAATATATAAATGTTGAAACCTTACTTGGGTCACCACAATTGTTCTCATGTTATCATAGTAATTAGCTTATGAACAAAATCAAACACCTTGAGGAATACAGGTTTGGAAATTTCATGGTAGGTACATGATTATAAACAAGAAACCTTTTTGAAATGTCTTTGAAATTACCCCCCAAATTATCACAATAACTACTCCAAATATTAATGAATGATGATGTCTGGTTACTTTCCAAAAAGCAGTTGATAAATAGCTGGTCTTTCTTTTTTATTTATACATTTCCAGGAAAACCTCTACTTCTGCCCAACTGCTGCTTATAATGCTCTTTTAATTTCCAACTGGATTCTGCCTAATGTCCTAGCTACTTCAAATCAGTGGTGTGGCGATGCCTCTGGAAACTAAGGAATAACCATTAAAACTAGGGCTGTCAGGCGATTAAAAAAATTAATCTAATTAATCACAGGATTCGTAATTAATTAATCCAATTAATCGCATTTTAATCTCATATCTGCTAAAGGTATCCAAATAAAGAATTCGAATTCTAGGATATTACAAAATTGTATTGCATGACTAATCAACTGAATACACTAAGAAGAGAAGAACTTGCCGTTCAAAGGCCCGAGCAACGATGTGCTCGCCTCGCTCCCCTGAGTTGCGTCCATGTCTGTTGTCACCCTGCTTTGACTAGCAACTAGGGCTGTAACGATACACCAAACTCTAGATTCGGTTTGTATTGCGACTTTTGACCCACGGTTCGATACAAACCTCGATTTCTTTTTTCTTTCTAAATTAAACATACATTAATTTAATGTATACATAAACATATGTAACATTTCAATAACTTATGTATATGATACTTGTCTGATAGTATCAGAGGTGCAGTATCGTGGAGGGTGTGTCTATCTGATGGTCTGTTAACTGCACAGGTCCCTCACTCAACTTAATACAGAGAAATGTCCCACAAAACAACGTTACAGAACCAAACTAAGGTAACGTAAGGTAACTGTAACTGTCTTTGGTAACAAGTTAAAAATACCATAGCTGTATGTGGAGAAGCGTCCTTCCTCCCGCCCGTCCTACAGACTCCTTGTCACATTTCTGCCCAATAAACAGTGTCTGTCACCGGCAAAAACACTTTAACTCACTGAGTGTTTCAGATAAAAAAAAATCTCTGCGACGGTCAGCCCTCCTGACCGAGTCTTCAGTGAACTTTACCCCGGTTTTGACTGACAGGTAGGGGAGACACCGGGGAAACCCCTTGAAAACACACAGCGCCGGCTTTCTGTGTGAATTGCACAGCAGTTCGTCTTTACAGCGATGTTTTGCTCTGTGTGAATGAACAACGGCGGAGAATTGCCGAACGACCGCTGCGGTGTTAATGTAGTGTTACTTACAGCTCATAGGGCTGATCTGGACTGGAAGTTGTGTCGTGATTCTGCCTTCTCACAGCGCGAGACAGGTTGGTGGATCTGAGCGTCGCCATTTCAGCTTCGATACATGTATTGTTACAGCCCTACTGTAAGTGAAGAACACGAACACACGACAAGTTCCTCGGTGCTACAGTGACGTTCCACTGCCAAGTAGCCTACGGATAATTCAGTGGGCCAAATTTAAAATGCTCGCGCATTGAATTTGCCACTCAGAATCTCAGAATTAATTGCGTTAATTTTTATAACGCGTTAATTTGCAGTGTAATTAATTAATCTAATTAACGCGTTAAACTTACAGCCCTAATTAAAACATAAACTGGGTTTAAATGGCAACGGCATTGTTTATTTCTCGCCTAAAATGTCTTCAATGATCTGTTATCTCTTCTTTGTTTTCATATATATGACAGAAAGTTTCCAAATGAGTTGCCATGTTGGTTTGGCTGGCATTTCATTGTTGGTTTCATTCAGTCAGGTGCAGCCTGTGAGTGTTTGCGTGGTTGACAGAGGTCGTAGCCTTTTTTGGTTAGGCAAGGCCTCGCACTAAACGATGCCCCTGTGGACATGTGGCTTAAGTTGTCAAAGAAGTTTCAAATATGCTAGTTGTTTCCCATTCCTTACATGCAATATGCGAACCTGAATTGTTTACATTGTTTTGGACAGCATGTACAGGCTACATGCACAGGCCACCCTCATCATGTAATTGGTAAAGCTTGCTTTCTCTGAATATTTTTTGTTTACAAAAAAATGTAAGTATTTAAGTAATATTTAAGTATCAGGTCTCTATCAATTAAACTAAATGTGTGTTGAAGTAGGGTTAGTGCACTGTTATCATTTATTCATCTTTGTCAAATTGCCAAACCTACACCATGTAAGTTGGGTAAATTGTCAGGATTCCAAAATATACATTGTATTAGTTGATTTTACAGATGAAGGTGGCTCACTAAGCAAATTTTGGCTTGTTTATTTCACCTGCATAAAAAAAAGGTTCCCAAGAAAAATTTATCAAATGTAATCTAACATATAATAACTGGTGTAACAAACCTCATTCTGCAGCTCATCATCGCTCTTGTGTGAGGCCAGCATTTCAAACAGGGAGGTGCACAGCTCTTCTGGGCTGGATGAGATCATGTTGCCTCCATTTAGATACTTCTCCACCTCTCTTCTAAGGATGGCTCCATCCCCAGAACTGAGAGATGTTCCTGAGCTGGACAGCTCTTCCTCACTTGTAATCTTCCTCCCACTCTGCTGGTTGTTGAGGAAGTTGATGAAGTCTAGGCTTACTTTCTCCTCATGGTTACCAGAGCAGGGCAGATCCTCCAGTGGGTCCAGGGTGTAGCACTCATGCGAGAAGGCAATGTTGCGTCCGAAAGTGGAGCCTCGCTGGGGGTTGTGACAGGATATCTGGGTCTGGATAAAGTTCTCGACATGGTTGTCTCCGAGTGAAGCCACCAGCCGAGCCACAGAGGCACAGGAGGCTTCAGCTCCAGATGAGGGAAAGGGACCAAACATCTGCTTAATGGCCCGAGTCTCCTCTGTGCCCACATGGTCTCTGTTGTGAAAGGTCTCAAACAGAAAGACAGCAGCACTTTCAATGGCCTCCTGACCATGTTCAGCCCCCACTGTAAAACAAAACACAACACATATTTACACTTTGATTCCAGCCAGAGGCAGATTTTGTTATTTGGTACAAAATTGGCAAAACAGACAAAAGCTTGTTAATTCAGTGGTGGGTGGTGGAAAGTCACTGAGTACATACAGAGATACAATTTTGTTAAAGAAAATAATGATGAAAAATATTTGTAAACGACCAAAGTAAGCCTAAAACTAAGTAACATTTTAGAAAAAGAGTATTTCATGAAATATATACAATTTTTTGTCAACAAACAAAAAATAAATGTACGTGTCCGCAGATGAACAGATAAAAAAAGTTTTTTTTATGAAAAAAATAAATAAAAACGCAAGCTCTGTTATGTTTCTCTCAATTATGTTATCTTGAACATTGGTTAGTGGATTAAACAGATTCATGGATCAAATTAATCCACAATCCAATGGGGACAAATGTGAATGCTGCAACTGGTGGGACAAACTCTAAAAATTTGGGATGTCCCGATCAGGTTTTTATTACCCCGATCCAAGTCCTTTAATATTTAGTATCTGCCGATACCGTGTCCCGATCTGATACTTAGCCTAAACTAATATTTTCCTGGATAATACAGATGCATTAAGAATATTTCTCCTGCATATGCTATTGCAACATTGGCCTGCCACCTTCCTTGTGTTAGCAGATGAGTCTATGATGCTGCACTGTGACAGCAGACCCTCGTGTACAGCCAGTTTAAGTATATGCGAGACGCAGCATACGCTTGGTACCTCCATATCATCCACTGCTTTTTTACATACTCCTTATGTTGTCACGTAAAATGACATGGACACGTTGCTTGTCTATTTCACACACATTCAGCATCTCCTCGACTGTCTGTTTTAACATATAGGTATACACTGATAATATATAAATTTTTTCTTTAAAAGTCCATCAGAATGCTGCTATTGTCTTCATCTCTCAACCAGGAAAGCTGATTGGAAAACGTACCACAGTAAATTTTTTCCCCTACCCACGGCCTGCTCTACTGGTCTTTGACCTGTTATTATCAATCCACTTTAGAAGTTTCCACTAAAGATGCTTTTGCTGTGAGCGTTAATTTTCTGTCTGCATCATGATTAGCCTGTTTTTCACTGTTTAACCTCTTAGTGAACGCCTCCATTTTAAGGTTCTTTTTCCAAAACGACATACCGAAATTAAAAGCGTGACAGCTCCCACATAGTTTGAGACTAAGGGATGTGCTTGGTACCATTGGAAAGGTAACACCGTCAAGTTTTTTTCTTAAGTGTGATTCTATGACATACTGACACAGAGTTACAGAGGTTGGAACACAGGTTTTGGTGTCCGTCCAATTCAAATGTCAATAAACTGACTAAGATATAAGGGTTCAGGTATGTCTATGGACACAGCAGACATTAAGCCATAGCCACGGGTCTCAGCTTGCTACACTCAAAATTTGAAGTCAAAAGACTAAAAAAAAATTTTTTTTCTAAAGACATGTCTGTTTTTGTCCAAGAGTGCCTACTCAGATTCAAAGGCTTATAACCTGAGAACCCCTTTACCTAGAAACATAATCTTGGTCTCAAATGAAAGCTAAGACCCTGGGGTTTCTTGCTTGTTCGACACGCTAGTTTTGGATAAAATGACATGGATATTCCCACACTATGGACTCTTGGCGAACTATGAAAAAAAAATTGTAGCTGTGGAAAAAGGGAACACTCCGAAGGTATGTACGTATTCTTGCTTCTTGCGGTAGAGGGCTCTTTCTAATGTTGTGTCTTAGTGAGTTTAGAAGGCTATTACATGGTCTGGAAATAACTTCTTTTTTTTACGCCTAAAACTATTAGCATATTAGGCTACTATTGATTTTCAACCAGCTTTGTATTGCTATTATATCACTAGTATATGCAACCGAATGATGATAAACCTTTTTTCCATTTTGCCTGGACCCAGAGCCCCCCACTCTTCTGCAGGCAAAAATCTGCCAAATGATGCAAAACATGTCATCAGGTGGATTCTAAGGCTGATATATCCATTACAGATTGTTGTTCCGTATTTCGTATACACATGTACAAGCAAAGAGTACAATTACATCTGTTTTCTCTCATGTAGCACCAATTAAAAACATTATTACCTCTATCTACTGCATAAACAGCCCTGATTTTGTGCCAGGACCATCTTTCCAGATGTGACTTTCTTCTTAAAGAGAAAATGCCTTTCTTTTTCTCATCTTGATTTCAAATGACATATAGCACCTGGCTCAGGTAGCCAACTGAAGGCTGCCAGGTTACCATGATAGAAGGACTACAGTTCTTCATGTATTTTCCATGTTGCCATGTATGAAAATACCAAAAATGGCACTGTAGGTAATCTACTTTATTATTGTATAAACAGTAGGGTTGTCAAAAGTATCGAAACTCAAAAAAGTATCGATACTAAAATGTTGTATCGAATACGATACTCTTTTTCAAAAGTATCGATACCGATTATTTTTTGCACTACCTCAAACCTGAAACTTGTTATCACAGCTGCAGTGTCTTTTTGCACAACTGTTTTTTTTATTATAAATATTTAACGTGTGGTTCTGTTAATTGTTACATGTTGTAACAGAGGTTATTTTTGCATTTTTCTTGTTAATTAAAATATTTCTTTTAAATTTTGGAGTCTTTTTTTAATCCTTGTGGTATCGAAAATGGTATCGAGTATCGAATATTTTCCTGAGTATCGGTATCGAGTTGAAAATTTTAGTATCGTGACAACCCTAATAAACAGCACTTGTAAATCCACTGTAAATCTATGGCTACAGGATGCTCTCTTTGTTGGGGGGCCAGTAAGTAGCCTAACTTGTCACATGGTGAAGTCCAGCCCTGTATATAGCAGAAATTATACATTCCAATTAAAGGAACAATTAAAGCTGATGTACTAATCATTATTTTAATGATGGGGATTATTAAGATTTCTGCAACAATCATCTTCACCTTTTCCATTATCATTAGTGGTATCTAGATAGTAGCACTATTTTGTATGGCCTTTGAACTGTTCATAGCTTCCATACAAGAATCACCAGCTGTTTCTCTGAGCAGTAAAGGCTTCAGCATGAGCTCCCTGTATAAGGTCCATGCACCTTATTTAAATAATATTCCAAACAAGTCATGCTTAACCAGAACAGCACTTAACAAAAAGGAATGCAGAGTAATTGTCCAATTAGAGAAAAAAATGTCAGAGGGACAGAAGCAGAATAGAGTGAGGGTTGGAGAGGCAGAGGAAAGAGAAAACAGATGAAAAGGATTCAAACCAATTAAAATGGTCTAAAAGCATCAGACGCGTTGCTGCACGTAGCAGAGCAGAATTGTCTGCTTTCATCCTCTCCAGAGTGTGCTTAACAACAACTTTTTATTCGGATCCAGTCACACAGGCTGAGGGCAGGTTCAACGCATAAAGCATTGGAGAGCATCACAACAACAAATAATGCTACTCTTGACTGGTGAGTGAGAGGAAAAAAATACTGCCATGAATGAGGAGAAGAGAAAACAAAATGAAAATCATCACAGGCTTTCATGGGAGAGCTCCATATTTGACTCATTAAGTTCAGGTAACACTTGAAGTCATAGCGGGTGGATTATAGCATGCTGTCAAAGACTTGTTTCTATCTGGAGTAAATCTGATACGTTTTCATCTGTTTAGGAGCATTTTCAAATGGCATGATAGATCTGAAAAACACATTTATCTCTGTATGCTTCCTGTACCTTATATAATAATTTATATGGCATCCAGGCTGTGCTGTCTTGTTGCTTTCATGGATTGAAAAGAGGCAAGTGATATAATTAAATGGATTGGGTTGCACCAAGAATTCATATATCCATCCCAAAATTGTGTGTTAAGTCCTTCCTAAATTCTTTGTAACTACTTGCTGGTTTCAACTTAGTGAATCACTCAAACAGACTACACCATTTAAACCTTCAAAAATGTCTAAGCTGGTCAACCGACCTTATCAGTGAGTAAATTAGTTTATACAACATCTGTAGCCCCATCCAACCAAAAACATCAACTGTGATCAACCAGTGTTTCCTCTACATTCATTTAGGAGTGGTGGCCGCCATTCCTAAATCCTAGCCGCCGCTCCTTCAAATTTCTCTTTTTTTATTTTAAATTTAATGTCGCAAATACACCACCGCCGCATGTCTCCACCTTCACAGCAGAGTCCTGCACTGGGTCGAATACTCTCGAGTAAGCTAAACTACAGATAACTATCTTGCTCAGTATCTAATCTTTGCACCTCGTCTGCACCTCGATGACGGACCACACAGCGCCGCTCCGCCACTCCTTAAAAAAATCCTAGAGGAAACACTGTCAACTGTCATATACATACATACATACATACATACATACATACATACATACATACATACATACATACACTGTGTTTCAACCTACATGTGAAACTGACAATCATTAGCACCTGTATATATAGTATATAAAAGTATATAAATCAGCTGTTTGATCAGCTGATGCAGAGTGGCCTCCTCCCCCTCGTCAGAGGCAACGGAGACACCTTGACTACTCTACATGAGACAAAAAACGATAGCTAAATGGGTGGCTACACCTTGCAGGCCAATTTACATTGTTTAGTTAACCTTTACAAGTATAATGTTGGACTACTATTGTTTTAGTCTTAATTTGCACACTTAAAAATACATAAAAATGCTTAATCTATTATGATTGTTTTGACTGCTCCCCCCTCCCTTCTCATGCAATGGACTATTCCATGTTACTGCACATGTGCAGGCTTGATTAGGGGGAGACGGTAGCAAAACAAACTAGTTGGCGCAGTTTTGAGAGGTTTTGAGTTGAGAAAAATGAAGCGGAGTTACGCTAGTGGAGTGGCGAGGAGAAGGCAGAGGAAAGCAAACAGTTTTTTATCAAAACTACCAAAAGTGTCAACCTATTTTCGAGTGACACGGAATGTAGCCGTAGGTACTGGACAACAGCAAGAGCCAGAAGCTGCTGTCAGTGTCAGCCGAGGAGGAGATGAAGTGGAGAGTGACACGAGTGACGCTTTTCATCACAAAGATGTGAGTATTAAAGTGGTCGAAATGGTAAACTATATTAAATATTGATTAATGTTCTTCTCAATTACAGTAAAAGCATTGAGATGATTCACTTGTTAGATAACAATCCTCAAGAAGGATTTTAACACTCAAACGGCCGAGATGGTCATTGACCGTTTTCAAATGTATGTGTTTATATGTGCGATAACATTGCTGAATGAAAAAATGCAGTACTGCTGTTAAATATTACCTGACTTTTCCTAAAAAGTGCCTGTATTTGAATTTAGAAGAGTTTTTATATAAATTACACAAAAAACAGAAAATATGATATGATTTACCTATTTCAGCCATAAGAGATCATATGGACCACACATCATTTCTCGCGGTTTGCTGCTTTCATTGTCTCTCTAGTCTCTAACTTTGTTAGCGGTCTCCAGCTGCGCTTCTTAGCGAATTTACTCGTAAGTTAATTATTATATACATGGGTGTAACCACGCATTCTTTGGGGAGGTCGTGTCCCCCCAATATTGAGAAAATGGCAATCTGTCCCCCCCAATATACAGTAGAAAATATGTTAAATATGCACACTTTTATAAACCCTGTCAACAGATCTGTCTTGTTATTTCTTATTTATTTTCCATTTATTTCCGTTTTTAAGGAAAACATAAGTGTGTGAACCCCCCCCCAATTGTAAACTTGGTTGCGCCCATCCTAAGGTATCAAACCGTTTGCCCCCCCCACGCGGTGTAACAGCAAACTGAAATGGAGCGCACCTCAGTACGCTGAGTAGCTCCCCCATACATGGAAAACCCATTGGTCAAGTTAGAGTGATTGACAGCCAACAAGCCAATCACAGCCATTTGACCAAACCCACTAGTCCCGGCCGCCTGGGAGAGTAATCAATTCCTAACATGGAGCTACAGTCGCTCGCTGGCAGAGAGCAAACAGAGTGGAGGTATGAAACGGTTATTTAACTAGTAAATAATGTAGAATTTTGTCTGTAAATAACTCTGTCTTGCTTTGTGGCATGTTTGCTAATATTAAGCAAGCCAGGTAGCAAACAATTAGGCCAAGCCGGGTAAGCCAGGTAAAGTTAATGGTAACTGACAGTGTTTCTATAAACATCCACTGATTTTGATATTATTCAACATGATCATGAAGGCCAAAAAGGAAGAGGCAGCAGAAGATTGACTTCTTTTTCAAGTCAAGTTGTCATGTAAGTGGAGTTATGTGACAGGAGTACATTCATATTCTTGCATTAATGCCATGTAGGTGTTCATTTACGTAATTTAAAGCTATTTGTTGGAGCTTAAAACCTTCTTTTCAACGAAGAAAATGTCCTACATCAACTCATCCCTGTTACTGCTCTCATTGTTACACATACAGCTCCTCCAGGTAATGTCCAGATAAGTTCAGAATAGCAGTGCATGTGTGAAAGGGGCTACACAACAGTACAGTGTACACTGTTATTTATGCACTTACTATATAGCTAAAGCAAATAAACTAGTTACACAAACAGAAAAATCAATGTATCAAATTAAAATGATCATCAGGGTCAGCCATTGTTCTTCTGGTAAAATAATGGTATCTGGTCACAATGTAGGCAGCACAGAGACACAGGGAGAGGGAGAGGCACGGTGAAAGCAGTGGCCAGGCAGGGACATGCTCTGGAGATACAGATGATCAGGTGAGAAATTTGAATGAGAACTTAAACAGCTTGCTAGCATTAGTTTTAACCGAGGCCTACATGTCAGCAGTAAATAAAACTAGTAACACTGGGCCTGATACTGGCATATAGGTGAGATATAAAGCAAAATCTTTGAGATAAAAACATTGATTTTCACTTAATGGGAATTTAAAGAGAAGCTTTATCTTGATTCTGTAGGAATCCATGCAATTTCACAGAATATTCCTTTACATGTGAATTCAAATGGTCAATGTTGTCCTCCAAACTTTTAAATGTGCGAATTTTCATATATTAAAATATATTAAAATGTCATAGAATTGTGGGAAATATACTTAAAAAAAAATTCAGGGGAAGGGCTCTCATTTGGACCCTCCCACTATCTACACCATGGTTACGCCCTTGATTATATAGTTGTATTATATAGCCTGATAAGCACCATGGGCAAACAAAAACGGGAGTTCCCCCTCCGTGAAAAAGCAAGCGGAGCTGTTGCAACTCTGAATGTGCCGAGGAAGAATGCCTGCATCCCGAGCACTGTGCACACAGGTGTGGGCACCTTTAGTGGGGCGAAGGCAAAGCCAGAGTCTCTGATTTACTCCAAAAACACGAAGTATGGCATGGACGTCCCGGACCAGATGCGAGGGCGAGTCCATCAAAGGCGGTACGGAAGATGGCCAGTGGCGGTCTTCTATAACATCCTCGACCTGGCTGGGATCAATGCCCACATCTTATTCAAGGAGCACCAGCAGCAGGAGAGCCCGGAGGAAAGTCCTGTAGCAACTGTCAGAGGAGCTGAGGGCAGAATACATGGAGGGGAAAGTGGCCGTGGCAGTCGGCACATGGTGGGCAGCAGCTGAAGCAACCAGCGCAGCAGCAGTAGCAGCAGACACGGACACAGAGGCAGTGCCGGTCCAAAAGAGCTTTAAACAGAACCAAACGTCGGACACTTGAAATGCCACAAACCCGTGTGTGGTAACTGTGCAAGGAGAGCGGAGGTAATCTGTAGAGACTGTGACCAGTGATCAAAACGGCTGTTTGTTTTTGTTAACTCGTTTCCAGCTTTTTCGATTATTACTATTCCTTTTATTATATATTAAGTGTTAAAATAAAATGTTTCATAACCAAACAAGTTACTTTTAATAGTTAATTATCTTGTTCTGAGTTTTCTCTGTTAAAATCTTGTATAAATATACGCAATAATTACGGTTTACTATGTGCAATGATATCAATATTGATAAATGCATAATTAAACTTTTTTTTTGTAAATATCATGACACAATGAATGCATTTATCACTCAGTTGGGTATTTACATGAGAGATTATAGAGTTTAAAATCTAGCAGGCAAAATGACTTACAGCCGTTCTAGTAGTGTTGGAATTCCGTCTCTTCTAAGGACTATCCAGCTCAACTAAGTAGTAACACAAGATACAACAATATCCAGGCTGAAACTACTTGCTGCTGCCCGCATTGAAGACCTTGTGTTGAGGTGAGAATAAAACTTTTGTCAGAGCAGTACGAGGACGTGGAGGGCCCCAATGACTGGATTTGCCTTGGGCCACCAAATGACTAAATATGCCATTGACTAAGGTGTGTTACTTTCAGGTCAGTATGCCCATTTGTTGCTGCTTGTTGGGCTTGAGTTTGTCATGTTATGCTTTCAGCATTTTTTTTACCATGCAGTATCTTTGAGGTTATTCTGGAGAATATTCTGGACAGTATTGTCATTATTTTGGATAGTTGCAATACTACTAAACATACATTCGCATCCCACAATAGCCTTTAACCAGAGGTCTCCCAATTACGGTTCAAAGTAGCAGATCTGGAAAGGTAGCCTACTCTACCTGCGAAGAGACAACGCAATAGGGAGATCAAATACACTACTACAAATTGCTAGAAAATTCTAACCACAATGCAAACAGTGAAGCGCATGCCCGGCACGTTGTACCATATAAAATAAGCTGAAAAATAATTTCTAGCTGTTCGAAAAAGGTTAGAAATGTTTTGCAAAACAACCATGTATATATTTATGAACTGGATCTGATGATTGAATGCCTTATTGCCTTTGGTAATTTATTTTGCTTAGCCCTTTCCCTGAAGCAAAGCAGCACCCAAATTTAACTTAAACTTAACTTTAACCCAAATCTGCCCCAATGCTGGGTTGACACACCGAGTCAAACCAAGCCAGCAAATGTGTAATGAAAAGCCCTATTAGTGGATGCAATCTGACAGGTGCAGTTGACCCAAAGGATTACATTGCAGCCATTGCACCCTATGTTGTAGCTGCCAGCTGAGGTGATCTAGTACACCAATTCTAAAATGCTTTCTACCCGTTAGACACTTAGAGTCCAATCTATGTAACAGCAAGGCCCTCCATTTAGAGTCAGTGGAATCAGTGGGGGTAATTTAGCTACCGATAAAAACATCCTCAACAATGAGCACTGAATGCCTGGTTTCTAAGAATAAATGGTAATGCTGTATGCTAAAAACTGATTTTTAGTTACACTTTTGATTGAGATCCCCGGCAGCAGAAAAATATGTATGATAGACAACATTAGCCAACATCGAGCAGCAGAGTGTCATCCATCCAAGGCGTCTGTGTTTGAGGACATGGGAATGTTACTCAACAATCAACTTTCTCACTCCAGAATTGCTTGCTGCAACTTTAAAACAATCACATAAAAATAGACTGAAAGAAATTACAATGGATTTAAGGCTGAGGAGTTAATTACCAATCTGTTTGGCGGCCAGAAGGAGGCTCTTCAGTTCCTGATTGGCAGCTTGCTGCTCAGCTTTGTCCTGGTGCTCAGTGCAGAAATGGACAATCTTCTGCCATGTCAGGCCCTCTCTGGCAAACAGCTCCCGTCTCTTCAGTCGTTTGGTCTAACATAAGTCACAGGGAGAAACACAATTATATTTCAAGAAAGAGAACATTCATACTCAATGCTTGAATAATCACAGGTATTTCTAATTGCCCAAATACCACTGTTTGTCCATATATTATCTAGATATTTTTTGAAAAAAAAAAGATGTTGTGCTGTCAGTGTTGTCATTTACTGATGAAGTGGATTCTATATCTGTAAAATGAATCAGAGCTTTCTATGGCATGTCTGATTCAAATGTATTTTGATCAAACTAAAGAACCACAACAGAGTTTTCTGGTATGTATTTTTCCCTCATTTACATTTACATGACTAGTAAACTGACCTTAATTGGTTAAGTTGTGTAGCCGCCCTTAGGCATCTTGAGATTATTTTCCTTTCCTAATACTGCAGCTTCGGTGATTTTGTCAAAACAAAACCAAGAGAATCTGATTGGACTTATTCATTAGTGGCTGACGAATACTTGATTTCAAATGACTGGTTTTCATGTATTGGTTTTATTCAAGCAAATGCAGAAGGAGCGATATTACTGTCCTCGCAGTCACTATTCTGTGTTTATGTCTCAATACAACACTATGTTCCCTAGAAATTCTCAGTCAACTAATAGCAACAGAATGTATTTGACAGTGAGTGTTAAACATTGATCCATTAGCTTTATCCACTTAACCTTAGATAGATATCCTTTGCGTGAATCCAGGCTGACATACGGCGAGAAGCGGGGTACACCCAAACAGGTCAACAGTTGATCACAGGGCTGACAAACTGAGACAGACAACCATTTGTGCCTTTATTTGCAGATATGGGCCATTCATCACCAACATGTCAACTTATTCACCTCGATGGGACATCCATTGTCAGTACTAGGGCTGGGTATCATTTGAAAGTTACTAGTGCAGACAATAATGCTATTTTGACACATTTAAGTTACACATGCATCATCAGTAGTTTTGTAAAAAAGTTAGTGTTAATGAGCATCTCCCATCAGAGCAGTGAGGTATTAAATATGTGCAGGTGCGACAGCTCAGTCTCTAAGGTCAGGAGAGTCATTAAGAAAATGACTCTGCAATTATGATCGCCATGTCTCCCAAAACTAAGCATTTTAGCAAATCCACTGAGATAACCTCTGAGTGACCCTCGCAATATTCCTCCTGGAGAAGCACTTTTTCTGCTTAGAGGATTTAACTGAGGGTGAGCCAGGAGAAAGTAAATGGCTCAATAGTGCTACCAATTTCTTTTCAAGTCTCATGGAGAGGCAGCTGATCTGGGAAACAAATCACTGACATGGATCAAAAGATGGGAGATTAAGATGTTAGAAAGGTGGTTTAATGATTTGCAAGGTTGTAAAATGGCAAAAAAAACAAAACATGAAAACATATGAAAGCTAACCAGTGAAAAACGGAGGATCCGACCCAGCAGAACCACTGAGATAGGAACACAGGCACACTTGCTTTTCTGAAGGAAGATGGACCAGAAAAGCAAGAAGGGGGGGAATCATAGCAACTTTCTTCAGTATTTTATTACTTTTCTAACTGCTTTTACATTTAGTAACATTTATTTATCTTAAACAAGAACTCTTCTCATCGAGTTGTATAGCAGAATAAAAGCTTTGTAGTATTATTATAGTATAAATAGTATTTTTCATGGCAAAGATGGTTATATTCAGTGGGGAACCTTCAGGGCCTTCTACGCCTTCAGAGAAGGCCTAAATAAATAAGAAATAATAATAATAATAATAATAATAATAATAATAATA
>CAEMYA010000127.1:252333-267823 GCA_903131615.1 Diplodus sargus
TCGTTAATTAAATTTGCACTTGTTAACCCTTTTAATTCATTGTACTGTTGCTTTTTTCCGCGATGATTTCTTTTCTCCGCGGTGAAGTGAAGGCCCAGCTGTAGTGCTCACGGTTCGCCACTGGTTATATTAAAGGTTGTTTTAAAAATGTGCATGAATTGACATTGTGCTCATTCAGGATAAATGTAATGAGGGGCTGAATAGCTTTAAAAACAGTTAAAGGAGTCATTGTTTCCCTATGAAATAGGGAAAATAAATAACAACAGACACATTTTAAAATATCGGTATCAGTTATCTGCCAAATTGTTATTCTAAATATCGGTTTCTGTATTGTTGCATCCCTACCAAATAATCTTAAAATGGAGTAAGTTCCTCCCTGATGAATCAGAGTCACACATCCTGAGGAAAGAAGCTGCTCTGGGGGTACAACACTAAAATAGTGGACTTTGTTTCACCATCATTATGTTACACTTGTGAATCTTACACAGCAACAAATACATATATTACTTCACTGATATGTATCCCGCAAGTAGCTGTGTTTGAAAGAGAAAACTGCTTTAAAAATATGTTGTATTTTTCTTTCACTCCCTTTCAAAAACAAATGCACATGCTAGCCAGAATCAACACAAAATAAAAGTTCCTTGTAGTCGAGGATCTGAAAACTTTTCAAAAACACTGGGTATAATTAGTTAAGGTAAAACAGCTGACTGAGTTATTAAGTGTTTATAATTGGTCACATGAAGAGCACATAAGTTTGTCAGGCTCAGTTTTTCTTCTGTGTTTAGAGTTTGAGTGTGTGACTTGGCGACAGCTGATAGAGGTAGCAGACTGTTGGCTTTGGATAGAAAATGCATCACATTGCTATGCCAATAATAATTCAGAGAAACATAAAATCACAAAGAGTCTCTCTGTTCACAATCCCCTGCAGCTGATAATAAATCCAGTACTGACACAGTTTTCTATGAGTCAAACTTTATAGTAATTGCAGGCATCTGACGTTGAGAATATTTGTGCTATACATCTGGCATTTATCTTCTGTCTGGTGTACTTTGATGGCCAATAGCAGACATTTCATAAGCACTGACATTAGGAATATATGATTAATATGTAGCATGAGAAGTGCTTCAATGTACTGCCTGCTGAAGGTCTGAGAAACTCCAGTCATTTTTCACTGCCTGTGACTGCTAACTTTGTGTGAACTGGGTTAATGTTAGGACCACTACTAGGTGCTACCAGCCAGTCCAATTCTTTGTGTTATTTAGTTATCTATACAGACAACAAATGTATTACCTATCAAGTATCATGTAAAATTGTTCTGGACATAATGGATGACGGTTGCTGTGGTATGTGACACTTAAACTATATATATTCTTCATATATATATATATATATTTATTTCATTTTCACAGAGTAAGTGTCATTTTTAATACAGTGGACACCAACAATACATCCACAGTGTCTCAAACCAACAACTGGATGTGGAAATGTAATCTACATTAAAACAGAGTTTAGAGCAGAGTCTACATCTGCGTTTCTGGATACTCTATCCATCCAAAATGAAAACATTTGGATTATTCCATGTGGAGGGGAATAGGGACCTGGGTGAGAGCCAAACAGTATGCAAGCTGTGTCATCAAAGATAAAATATTTCTGTAATACAAAATCACATTACTTGCTTGCTCACAGAGCTGGAAGAAAAACAACCTGCTGGAGTTGATGCCAAAGATAGAACCCTCCAGTGAGTGTCAAAGCAGGACACATTTCTTGCTCTGATAAAACATTTAGTTTGGGAAAAGATGCTGACTTGATTCATTAGACTATTGTCATTATATTAATCCTTTAGCTTTAGGAAAATTTGGGAAATTTCTCGATTATATGCATCATCATGCAGATGTGGAAGATTCTTCATCGATGCAGAAATGGAGCATAACTGAGAGTTTGCAGCTCGTGTTGGTTATTGATTGCAGGCCTCAGCGGGCCAATGATGGGGTAAAGTACGGCACAACGTCACTTTAAGGCTTTAAACTGTGGATAGGCATAAGGCTAATGTTGCTCATGTTAGGAGATATTGCGGAGGGAGACAGAGAGCAGCAGGGAGTGATAACAGAAACTCACCTATATTATTTTGAAATCTGGAGGCACATGTCAGATTTTATGAACTTGGTTGTAAACAGGCACTGGACAAGACACACACTTTGTGAAACCTCGAAACAATTATGTGACTATGAAATGACACTATTGTTATCATCATCATCATCGTTATTATCATTATTACCATTAAAACACTGGCAATATTCTAGGCTTCTCTAGTCAAAACCAACATTGAATTGATCTGACTAACATGAACAAAACTTTTTAAAACAAAATAAATGAGCCACATCATTGCACTATATAGCACACTTATTACCATGAGTACACACAATGTAGCTTATTTCGACTCAGCACTATACTGACTCGCCTGTCACTTGGGCCACGACACTCCATCAGAACTGCTTGTCAGTTAGGTGATAGCTTCAGAATCACACCTTTCAAAAGTGCAAAGGGAGTGTGCCCGACCTTTTCTGTAACCTTCAGGAACAAACAATAAAGACATTGACACCCACTTCACACCATGACTGGTCTGATGTGCAGAGGTGGAATTAGCAAGGTTTCAAACTTTCCTAGCTTTCTTCTTTCTTTACACAACTATGTCTTTCACTTCTCAATCCACCTTCAAGTAAGGTCTTTCAGGGCAACTTAACTCCCCCTCAAAAAATCAAGAAATCTTGGCCTGATCAAGATTTGATGGATTCTAACTGAGTTCTTTTGACATTCTCACCTGAAACATTAAACAAAAACAAAGGGATTTTTTAAAGTTTCTCAAAAGTTTACTTCAGTTTAGAGTATGCAGGATATGATCATAAGCCCCGTTCACACCGCAAGTCTTAATGCTCAATTCAGATTTTTTGCTCAGATCCGATTTTTTGTTTGGCTGTTCACATTACCTTTAAAAATGTGGCCTATATCAGATTCCAGTGTGACCTGTTTGCGGTTTCGAACTGACCCGCATGTGCAAAAAACAATAACAATGACATCAGACGCAGCACGCTGCTGCACTAAAGTTGGGGAGGTTATGGAGGAAGCAAGCATTTTCGCGTTTATTTCAAAATGAGGGTTAGTGTTAGTGTGAACTGCAGCCACGTTCTCTTGTGTTCCCCTTCTTCAATTTCGTCTGCTATTTTTTCAAAAACAGAGCGGTTACGGTATGATCCTTCTAGTTTTGCTTGAATTAAAGTATCTCCCCATATACTAATAAGGTCTAGCACCTCACTTTCCCTCCACTGACTTGCTTCATCACCGTTCTCCATTTTGTAGGCCTAGTCAAGTTTTTAATTTTAATGTCTGTACTCGCTGGCACATAATTGTGACAAATGTTGATGTAGATTGATGTAAAAGTCACATCAAATCCCCCTTGGTTGTTCACACTGCGGATACATTGAAAAAAATCAGACCTGGATCTGATTCAGGACCACATATGGAAGTGGTCTAAATCTGATTTGAAAAAATCAGATCTGGGCCAGATTTGAGTGTTCACACTACTTCTGAAGAAGTTTGACCCCCAAAAAGTCAGATTTGGGCCACTTTTGCCTGCAGTCTGAACAGGGGCATATACATTATGAAACAACAGACAGAATTCTCAACATTGGCCACGGTGTACAATGTCGAGACGAGAAGGAGTTAAAAAAAGGTGAGAAATGGAAGATTCATAAGTACTGAATCAATTACTGTTGCATAGTTCAATGAGACTGATGACAGCAACATTAAACTGCCCATTCTACCTGGATTAAGGTGCATACTAGTGAGTGTAATATCAAAATTTGGTCCTTACAGTGATTTTCTCATACAGTTCAATTTCAGCATCATACTTACACACTTAAAAGGAGAAACACTGCACTGCTATGAGACTGCATCTTCTTTTTACATTGCCTACTGCAAAATACCTAATTCTAGTGTGACAGTACAAGTGTACAATCATTACACGATTATTCACTTGCTGGCCTCACCTTCAAATCATAGAGCTTTCCGGTAAAGTCCTCCTTCTTGCTGACATTGGAGAAGGAGCGCAGTGCACCAGTGAGCCGTGGAGGAGACATTGTTCTCTGAGGTTCCAGTCCACACGCTGGAGCTTCACTTTATTTCTATTACACACAGACAGAAAGAAATAGTACACTGATTTTAAAGGCAGTATGGGTTCTGCATGGCAATGACTGTCAATCGACTTGTGTCTCTAATAACACGTGGAACTCCATACAGAAAATCTGTCAGTTTAATGTTCCCTTTTGTTGATGCGAATCACCGTCATAGATGGACAATATTAGCAAGTGTAACACACGGTAAGGGTTCTTATGGTGCATTCGGCATAACAACGAACCCAAATAAACCACTTGGTGGCAGTTAAATCTGTGACTGGAACAGCTATGTCTGCAATATAGTAACGCAAACCCATCGGGTATGTTGGTTCAAGAGTAACTAGGATACCTGTTAGAAACGTAATCAAGACCAATTGAGAATAGAGTGTGCGCTGAGTCCAAGACCGGTTCTAATCGATTCGTCCGAGATCCCAAATTATCTTCGATATCATCTGAAGTTCGGTTACTGAAGTTGTGGTGATGTAAGTCAAGTGTTTTGAAAGTCCTGGCGTTATCCTGTCTGGACACGCGAAAGGGGCCCGTGTCAGAGCCAGTGGGCGTCATCCAACGTTTATTATCATACAAATATCAGTTTTCGTGTCCCACTTTCACTAACTTTAACAATAACACAATCAAAGATTCGCAGTAACACAGCGCAGGTGTTGCTAGCTCATGTTAGCTTGTCAGCCTGGCTGTCAAGTGTCACTTCCCCAGCAGTGTTAGCCTTAGCACTGCGAGCAGCTGTCAGTATAAAACGCACAGAGACAAACTAGAAGTGTACGAATCACTGTAGCGTCTTACTTTTCAACAGGTTCCCTCTGAAGCGCCTTGTACAATGAGCTGTCAGGCGCGTGAGTGGCCTACCGGCAGATGTCAACAGCGTTGGCTTGTTCGCTAGGATCTATGGGTATTGTAGTTTGAACGAGAACTGTTTAATTTAGGATATGGTTTAAATGACTACATTACCCATCCACACAGAGTAACGCTACGTCACGCAAGGTTCGCTTTTGATTTACACCGACAGACACCGAAACACACATAAGCGGAGTCGGAACTCGAATAAAAAATGAGGCAGGTTACAGGTTGCGACCAGACCCGGTTCCTGTGATGAAGTCTGCTCTCCTGTTGTGGAGCTGTTCGCGCTCCGCGGGTTCGTTTTGCCCTGTTTAGAAGATAGCTCACTCCGACCACCTCTGCAGCTCCGGTGTAAATATCAAGCGCAGCCACAGAAACGATGGGTTTATTAGGAAACGAAACAGTTCTTGTTATCTTCTACCTGTACTGCATTCATTGTATACAATAACAACAATACTGATTCTGATACACCTATAGTCGATACAACATGATAACGGTCCTCAAGAGTTTATTTCCAGGGAAGAAGTGCAATATAAGGCCATAAAGGCTGCCATAAAGAATATAGAAAGAAATACAAATAGAAAGGGTTAAGAACTGTTTCTTGATAAATGCATACATCATGACTTCTGTTTTGTTTTTTGTCTCTGCCCCTTAGACATCCCGAGCTCTCCTCACATTGAGCTGGATCAGGACAAATAACTAACACTGAATGTGAAAAACAAACAGAGATTTTGTTTTATATTAATAGGGCACTATAATAATTCATGGGATTTTGAATTATGACATGTAGTTTCAACAATGACCATCAATGCCTGGAGATTGTACTTATCTGTCTCAGCACATTCAAGCTGAAGCCGATCATCAGCAAAATGATCCCCACCATCTCTGAACTGCCCCGCTCGGTTCAACTGCTGACAACATCCACTATGAGTAAGATACTGAAACATTCATGAAAAATATTATGCAACATTTAACAGCTTATCCATATGACGGACTGAAGACGTTTATTAAACAGTCTGACATGTCAAATCAAATCAAAGTAATGTATTTATATAGCCCAAAATCAGGGAACGAGGAAACAGTTGCCACATTTAAAAAAAAAAATGCATAAAAAAACTTTTAACAGGAGGGAAAATATGTAAAAAAGCATCAGGGAGAGCCACAGAGGAGGGATCCCTCTGCCATGACAGACATGCAGCAGATGTACGTGGAGAACAGAACAACAACATCACAGTTTACGCACATGTTCCAGATTAACATGTTAACATGAATGAAATATACAAGAATTTGGTTTCCCATTAGTACAACTAATCCAGATCCCTACAGCTGATTTGGACTGCTCTTTTTTGAAGATAGAGACATAGACATCTGGTGTCAGCATGCTAACTTGCTCACAGTGACAACACCAACATGCTGGTGTTGAGCTGGTATAGGTTTTCAATATTCACCTTCTTAGTTTACTATGTTATCAAGCTCACATTTACAATTAGCAATAGCCACATTGTTCAGCTATATATATATATATGTATATATATATATATATGTATATATATATATATATATATNNNGAGAGAGAGAGAGAGAGAGAGAGAGAGAGAGAGAGAGAGCACACAGCACCATACATATTGTTTGTTTAAATTGAGTAGTGATGTGTCAGTTGCGAACGAATCAGTTTGAACAAACGACACTTTAACCCGAACGAACGGACCTGTTTCCCCGTTTCACTTCTCTCTTGTTCGTTCGTTCGTTCTCACAGACCAGTCGCTGTGTTGTTCACTGTTAAGTGGTGAAGAGGACTGAGAGCCAGCCAATGCTGAGTCTAGGACATTGTCGTCAAATTTTAGCCAATGAGAAACAGGAAAGCATAGCAACCGTTTCCATGAAAAAACACATTTAATTTCGTGGCTCATCGTTCTCGTTCGTTTACTGATTCCTCTCCTGATGTTCTCGTTCTTGGCTAGCCGGCTTTAGCCGTTAGCTGTTAACTGTTGTGTTGTCTAAAAGTACACATAATCATGAAGTTGCAGCTATGTATTTGCCATGAACTACAGTGTTATACAATCGTTTGAGAACGAGGAGCTCTCGTTCGTTCACTGATTCCTCTCCTGTCGTTCTCGTTCAGTCAGTCACTCGTTCTTGGTTAGCAAGCTCGTTCTTCACCACTAAACGACGTTGTACCGGAAGCGCAACTGAACGAATGAACTAACAAACAAACGACATGAATGATTCTTCCTGTCAAACTGACCGACGGGAACTAAATCTCGACATCGAACGATGAAATCCACTTCTAAAATTGAGTATGAAGGGGTTGGTTTAAATGCCTTTCATGATTGCATTAGTCTGACACTTCCTCAGTCATAAGTCTACTGTTTCCCATGCTGTACATAATTTTGTCATATCTTCGAATGTGACACAGGAAGAGCCTGTAAAACAGGAACCACAGAAATAAAAATAAGAAATTGGAATAATGACTGTGGTGCACAGGATTAATGAGGCCAAGGTAATCCAATGTTTTCCTCATCATTTCACCAGCTCCTCCTTTCCCATGGGTAAAACACTGAACCCACAATTGCTCCTGATGGACAGGCCAGCACCTTGCCTAGTAGCTTCCTCCCATTGGTGTGTGCGTATGTGAATGGCTGTGTGTCATGGCACTACTCTCTGGCACAGCATTTCTCCAATTACAGTCTGCAAGATTTATCATTTGTCCTGCTGCCTTCAGATGATTTGATGAACTGAAGGAGAAGCTTTTCATACAGTATAAAATAGGTGTGGGCGACACATTTTTGAAGTATCACTCACATTCACCAATGCAACTTTCCTGCTGCATCCACGTTAACCTTAACTCGAATGCCAGTCTAGATACATACACTGCATGGGACACATACATTTTGAGCATCATTCTGTTGTTGCCCTGCATTTGCTCATCATATTTTGTTTGCTCCAAAGCCATCTGGTTGGTGGGAAATAGACATTGCTCGGACATGTTTCTTCTCGGCAAACATTTACAAGCCAATTTCCACTGAAGTACCACAGAATGAAGCACATTCCACCTGTGCACAATGTGTTCTCCACTGGGCACCATAATACCACATGGATGAGCACATTCAAGGTCAGGAAAATACCACACCGTTGAAGTGCTGCATGCACTGGTTGTTGCAGCGCCGTTACAATAGCAACCATATACCATACCATATCCCTCGCTTTCGAGCAGGCAGATCATTCAGTCATGCATTTTCTGAGCTCATATATACTTCCAAAATGATTAACTCCTCTGATCTACTGAGCCCGTGGCCTTTTCTTAAACACCACCATCAGTACACCTTGACATTTTTAGCCCTATTGCTGATGTGTCTCTAAGAATAGTAAAACCATTGTTGTTTTCTGTCCCACAGTTTCATATTGTGGGATGTCATGAACATAAATGTCATGGTAAATTCTAGGGGCCATTAGCATAGCTTTTGCCCCTCAGCCTTCTTTTCCATTGTTGTCATGTCTTCATTTTCAGTCAGCTGAAAAGCTTATATTGTTCTATGCACAATTGTACATTGCCACATGGTGAAGTTAAATCAGCCTGTCATGTGCGTTCAACCAGACAGCCTCTTTGTAATTCACAACTCACCTACTGTAACTTCAGCTTGTGAAAAGGTGTCTCATCTGCTTCCTCTTTGCCTCTTTTTTGTCCCCCTGGCCAGTCCCAAATCACCCCCAACACACACACACGCACGCACACACGCGCACACACACACACACACACACACACACACACACACACACACACACACACACACACACACACACACACACAATTCATGCACTGTATGCATGAGTGGTGTCCACTGAACTCTGGCAATGCCGCAAGAGAGCTCTCCTTCAGAGAATTGTGAGAGTGAGAGAATGATTCACTCTCATTTTGTGTGTGTGTGTGTGTGTGTGTGTGTGTGTGTGTTTGTGTGTCTCCCTCTCTCTTCCTATGTATCCCTTACACACACACCCTCACCCACATGTGCGTGCGCACACACACACACACAATAATAACAACAATGCACATGCACATGTCCCTGAGACCAGACTAAAGGGCAAAGCTTGTAAAATACAATGCATCACTTTGAGTTTTATTTATGTGAATTTCTCATGTTTGACTTGTCATCCCTGATATTGTTGTATCCAACAGAAACCACATTCCAACTGAATATGCTGTGGATGACATTACCTTGGGCAAAGACAAAGTACAATGAACGAAGCTGCAAAGAAAACACTGAGGCAAACAGCTTTCATCTATACAGCATTACTGACCAACAAATGCAACAGCTAATAGGCTCAGCAATTAGCTGTTAAATTGGAAACAAACTGGCATGATTGTGTTTTTTAAGAAAACACTTGTGGATAGCTAGGTAATAGCAACATACAGCAACAGTTTCCTGCCAGTAAAAAATAAAAGTTGCCTGATATAACACAAATGTTCTCAGAGATGAGCTAAAGCATGATTGTCAAGTGTAGATACAGCAGGCGACTGGAAATTCTTAAAACAGGGAGTAAGCGTCTTGCATGAAGGACACAACAAAGCAGAGGAAGATCACCTGTCACAATCTGGTGGCAACATGGAGGATGACATGCAGCCGGACACTGACTTGGAGCCTAACTGCGATGCCAACCTGGGCCTAATCCTGAAAAAGAAGGACTGCAGTTCACAACTAAACAGTATTTGGGAGGATATTGATACAATGTTTACAAAAATGTGGAAGAAGCAGAGGAGCGAGTCAACACAGCTAATCTGTGATCCAGCTACAGAAGGATGTTTTATTGGGGCTTGTGAGGGTTCAGATGCAAATGGAGCTACGGTGACTGATATGGAGGGGAGATATTGATTTGACAACTTCAGAATTAATTAGGTAAAAGAGGGAAAGGAAGAAAGCATGACACCAGTGACTACTTGTGCAAGCAATTTGCCTGTAAAAGGTTTGGAAGTTCTTCTATAACACTAAATATCAAGGAGAGTGCGATAACTGTTGTCTCAACACCTCAGACTGAAGCCCTGCAGAAGTCTATTGTGTCTATTCTCAGGCAGCAGAATGATGAAGTTTGCTGAAAAGAGCTTGGCAGAAAAAGGATTTGATTTCCTGGGAAGAAAAAATTCACTTGGACTATGAATTCACACTTGGGAAACATAGGAAGTGGTGAGACAATGCAAAAGTTAAAGCTACTCTCAAGGAAGGAGCTTAGAAAGTACGTCCCAGGCCAGGCTGGTGATTTTGAGCTTGGCAGAGGTGGTAATGGTGGACATGGCTGAAAAAGGAGATAGCGGTGATGGTTTTCAAAAATGTGCATACAAGTATACGAGCTGTAAGCTTCACAGAACAGCTCTGGCTGTGTCCTTTTGCCATATCAGAAATACATGCAGTTACTTTATATTCTAGGAATCTTAAACAATGCAGGAATAATGTCATCATACCTACCCATCTCCTCATATGACACTGAACTTATCATAGGGATAATAATAAGGACATGGATGATAGATTTGGGGTCAGGACACCCTTTACTGGATATTATAGACCTATGCATCAGCTTAACAGCTGAAGAGGACCCTCTTTCATTGCCAGAAGGAAAAAACTTTTCTTACATACTCACATTCCAACAGAGTAATAACCCCATAAAAGAGGCCATAACACTGGAAGTCAATATTGTTATTTGTGATTGGATTCATTATTTCTTCACTGTGTTACTGGCTAATGCTTATATTTCTGCTACTGCTCCTTGTAGCACCATGGGTGTAAGATATGATTTAAATATAGGCTTGTAGGGGCTTAAAATATACTCACAGACACACAGTCCAAAGCATCAGGTCAATTAAAGTAACTACTTATAATGTAAATGGTCTTTGAAATGCAATCAAGAGTTATGGCAAAACGAAAGAGAGAAGGAGTAAAAGTGGCTCTCCTCCAAGAGACTCATCTAACAGAACTGGAACATGAAAAACTTAAGAGGTGGAGATTTAATCAGTATTCATCTTCCTGTTGTCAGGGCTAGCAACTATAATTTCTAGTAAATTTAACTTTGAGTGCATATATGAAGAAAGAAATTGATAGGAGATTTGTTCTGGCATGGGGATTTCTGCAGGGTGTTTCAGTTTTTTCTGAATGTGTACGTTCCTTAGGATCTGAGTGGAAATTCTATGAACAGTCTAGAATTATTAATCTATGAGGCTTAGGGTACTGTAATATGTGAGGAGGACATTTTAATGTTAGACTTCACCTTCTTATCAAACAAGAAATATATATGTGGATCTGAATCTGCGAACAGCTGTGAACAGCAATGATGTTTATAAGGCATGGACATTTTTAAGGGAAGATTTTTAGCTGTGCTTGATAAAGTTGCATCAGTGAAAAAAGTCAAAATAAAACAGAGAAGTGTTAAATGGATGTCAACTGGGATTTTGGAACTTTTCAACAGATTCAAATTCAACAGAGAGACTGCTATATGGCGTGTCTAATCTGCATGTTCATTATGCCGGATATATACAGTACATAAATCAAGTTAGATATAAAATACAGAAAGCCAAGACCCAGTATACCATGGATGCTTTTGCAGAGAATATGCATCAGCCCCAGAAAGCTGGGAGAAGTCCAAAAGGCCATAGGCTCCACAGGAATACGCAACACAAAGTCATGTAATATTGGAATAACAATAACAAGAATGCGATATCAGTGTAGGTGAGTGCATTACGTGATGCCATAGTATTTTCTGAATGCAGCTCCAGGCCTGATGTTGTGTAGTGGCAGTAAATGTATAGTTTTGGTTCCAGTTTGACCAAGAATGAACTCTGCAGCTCCTCAAAACACAAGAAGAACTTCTGTTTGAGTGACATCTGGCACCAATCCTGCTAATATTCATGCTGCTAATTCATGTTTACATCAATGTTATCACTAATCCATGCTAATGATGTTGATCTTGACAGAATTGCAGCCTGGTTGGTAATAACTATGTATGACTATTCATAGTTTCCACGTGACGTTACGCTCACAGGGGAATGCCCCTTCGAGGGCAAACAATCGTTCTCTGCTGCCCATCAGCATAGGAAACAAGTGATACATCTTGTTGAAACCAGTTTAGTTTTGCCAAAAGGCTAGATAGTTGTTGTGCTATCAGATGCACTAACAGGCAAGGGGACAAGCCTGGGCTCTGCTTCTACCGAATTCCTCAGAAAAAGAAAACCCAGAGAGGAGGAGATTGTGGATTTGTGCAATAAGCCCTCCCTCTGTCCCCAGAGAGGGCAAACAATGGCAGCTATACAAATATACATGTAATTGCAGTGAACACTTCAGCATTGTTAAGCTCAAGTAAACACAAATATATACTTTTACTAATTATCCTATTTTGTCTGTTTGTAATTGTCTTGTAATGGTTTGTTGTCATGTATCGAGGCGACCAGCTGCAGTGGTCTTAATGAATTAAAGTTAACTAGTTAGCTGAAGGGTTGGGATGCTGCGTCAGCTGCAAATAAATTCAAAATGCAATTATTTGGAAATCTTTTCACACCTTTAAGCTTGTGTTAAGACTGACAAACTTTGTTGGTGATTTTCTGGGTGATGTCGAGGTTACATATACAATAATATTAATACAATAACGTACAACATCTAGTGTTAGTTAAGCAGTACTCGCCTTGGCCTCTGCTGGTTGGCCCTTTTATTGTTGTTTATTTATTGTTGTTTTTATTGTAATTCCCCTTTTGGTTAATTGACACATTTGGTGTGTGCTCATTAAGCCTATTTCGTTAATTTGATCTGTATTAATGTCTTGTTCTTGAAATAAGAAATTGTATGGCTCATAATGGTTTTGGTGATTTGAGTAATTGCTTGCCTTTTGTTAACCTACTGGGCTGTTTAATTTGTTCTGTTTATTTGTTAAAAAGTAAAAAGTAGGAGGCTGTTAATGGCACAAGTTCTCCTTTGTATAAGAACAGTAGGTCAGACATTGAAAACTATAGGCAAATATCAATTTACCAATCACATCTTAGTTATTTGAGGGTTTTGTATTTGATCAGATCGAGGAATATCTGGTCCACTAGAACCTTCTGTCTGTGCTTCAGTCTGGATTCAGAGCAGCCTCCACTGCTGCCTCAGTTTGACTACATCAGACAAGAGAGGGAAAATGGCAAATATTCAGATTTGGTTTTGCTGGATTTACAAATATGTTAGGGGCTGCCAGAATAAAGGAATGTGTTATATGGTGGGCCCCAAGGCTCAATATTTGGGCATCTCTTATTTCTTATTTATGTGTTGCACCTGTGTACAACTGATTAAACTCTGTAGCATGAAGCGCAAGCTATGAAAGTTAATGTTTTGAAAAGTTTTATACAGAGTGATAAACTACAGTATTTGTAAGATGGACTTGTCACATCACAACAATTTCCTTGGATTTAGTGTTCGGTTCTGAAAAGAGGAGCTCTAACTGGAGGCTAAACACAGGGATTCTAAATCAAATGAGGCAGCAAATAAGGATGGATGTAAAAGATTATTCTTGATGAAAAAGATAACAGAGAAGCATCCCCACTAATTCTTTGGGATGCATACAAGACTGTTCTTCATTTAAAAAAAGCAGAGAAAAAGAGAAAAATGACAGAGGCCTTGGGGGTTAGAACACAACGATATTTCTGAAAACACAATAGGCTCGTTTGAGATGAACTGGCTGGAAAGTGAACAAGATCAGGTTGCAGCAGCAGGGGGCAGAGCCAAAAAGCTGGGCTGAAGTAAGACAGTTTTCCATTGGCCTTCAGTCTGTACACACACATCCTGTTCAATCTGATTCCAATTCATTGAAATTTTATCAGGCACATTTATTAGTTTGTACATCTTCAGTTGTGGTTAATTATGATACCACAGCCCATTGAAAATCTTAACCGGTGATCCGTGATTTCTGTTCATTGATCAACCTCCATTTTACATACGTTTTCATATAAATCAGCTTCATGTCACATTGCTGCTGTTTAGAAACCATCTGAGCGGACTTGTACCTCTCAGGCTACAATAATAAGTGGAATAGACTGAAAATCACAAAGGAAAGAAATATAAGACAATAGTTTTCATTATTGATCTCTCCGCTATTTATATTGTTGGGGCTTCACGTCTGAATCCTTACATCCCACTTACTTACTCTTTGTTACTTGTATTACTTTTTGTGTTGTTGAATATTTTACAGGCTGATATAAATTACTTCAATATTAATGTAGACAACATTTGTGTATAGAGATATTTGAATTATAACCAAATTGGTAAACCTTATGATGTCGCCAGAAGAAAAGTCAGGCGATCACCAAAGTCAGGTGACAAACAGGCATGGAGGAGTTCCTCTAAAATCAGCCTCTGAATCTTATTACCAACCTTCATATCAGTCTGACCAGTAGTTGTGTACTAATTAGGGCCGTGTACCAAATAAGAGCTAAATTACAATGATAACATGAACAAGTGAATTTTAAATTTGGTCCTGTTCCAGATGAAAACTATCTAATGGTGTGTTCTAGTTGAAGTTCTGTCTAATGTACAGGGTGTGCTGGAATGTGGGCACATTAAAGGAGACTTGGTGTGACAGAGTCTAACTGGGAAGTACTACTGGCTCTCAACAGAACCAATAAAAGAGCTCCTTGGTATCTCCTGTGGCATACGGGGGCCATTTGTTTTTGTCAGAAGGCTGCTCAACACCCAGCTAATGTGCTTCCAGGAGGCTGCAACCAGCTTTTCCCTCAAGGCAGAAATCCATCCTAATTATTCACATTTTGAAGTGAGCTTCATGGTGAGGAACTTCTCCCACAGTGCAGACAGCGTCACATACATCTTTATAACTCACCACCCTGAAAACTGCAGCCAATCTGCCACACACTCCCAGCAACTGATTGTTTAGTCAGTACGTTATGTGTGCTGTCTATTTATCGCTGTTTGTATGTGTGTGTGTGTGTGTGTGTGTGTGTGTGTGTGTGTGTGTGTGTGTGTGTGTGTGCATGCATACATACATACATACTATGTGCACCACGAAGTGAATCCAGTGTGTATTTGAGTTCATGGCAAGCGAGTGCCTGAGTAAGTGTGTGCCTGAGTGTGTCTGACCTACGTATGATAGGTTGTGCAAGCCATAATTTATTCTGAACCTATACATATATTCTGCTTTCATACATGTATTTCCATGAGCAGTTTCAAAGACATGTCTGTGCCCTTTCATCCCTTTATCTTCAAATCCACATATATACACAACCACTGACCTTTTACTCTGTCAAATATTTAGAGAAAATGGTTATCATTTCTACAACTGGAAAGTGAGTGAATTAAAAGCATCCAAGCATTGTTCTCACACGCTACCTCTCAAGTTCAAACCGCTACTCACTAGTTATGACCACATGATTGCATGGAAATTCAGTACCTGACTTCCTACCCACCACTTTTCCCAAATATATGCATATATATATATATATATATATA
>CAEMYA010000127.1:268010-282490 GCA_903131615.1 Diplodus sargus
GTATATATATATATAGATGGATAGTTGAATATTATACAGTATTATTGCATGTGGCCTGACTGACCTCAATACATGGATACATGGACCTTGAGTCATTGAAAAAAATCTTTGTTGCCCTTAAAGATTTGCATTTGAGTAGCCCTGCTGTAGACTAATCATATAGCTGTGGTGAAACAGAGCCACTGTCTCTACTTAGCCGTTTGTGCTTAATTAGGCAACTGCTTACCACATGCTGAAAGGAGGTCAAAACAGGTTGGGCTAAGCTCCACTTCCAACGATAGCTCTTAACCAGTTTCATTATGAGAAGGTAGGTCCGCTCAATTTATGTGAATTATTAAGATTAAAACACCTGTGCTCCTTGTCGTTTGTCAAGTTGAGAGGTTATTAAACCAAACTCCACTCTAAAAGCAGGTGTTTTATGGGAGGGCAATATTTTTTTCATAGTAAAAACTGCAGTTATAATGTTACAAAGGATCCTTGTTTGATTTAGTTAAATCTACAGGCACAATTGACACACGTCATTTACGCAGTAATATCATTAATGAAAACCAGTTGACCATTTCCATGTTGTCTCTGCATGGCCTGAAGCCACAGTGCTCTTCTCTTACTGCCCCTGTCTTTGGAAAAGTAAAGAAAATCATAACCTTTGGGATTATCTATTGTTTAACGTGAAAAAATGCTACGCAGTGGCTTTTAGGCATTTTAAGACTAGCTGTTTTCTGTTTGACGCTGGCACGTTCATAGTGTTCATTTTCACCCAAAGGGTAACGTCATCATTTGGCGAGAGGAAAGTGATGTATAGTTGCTCTCATCCATTATACACAAGGAAAAAAACATATGCTGGAGTTTTGAGGATGAGTTTCACAGCCTGATGGAGTCTCCCAGCCTGATGATAGAAGCTGCTCCTTTGTCTGGTGGTACGGGAGTGGATACTTCTGTATCTTTGCCAGATGGTATCAGGCAGCTTAACTTGCTGTGAAAGAACTGCATTCTGCCTTCAGCAAACAACAAACTTAACATCTGGAGACAGCCTTTATTACTGTGGGCGTAACTTCAACCACTCCAACCACTCCAACCTGTAGTTCTTATTCACCAAATTCTAAGCAAAGGATTGTGGCGCACTTCAACATCAACGTCCAAGTGCATTTAGGAAGGCACCCAGGCCATCACAGATTACAAACTCACCAACACCTTTGACACAACACGCCATTGACTTGAGTTCAGCTTTTAACACCGTCACCCCCTACAAACTAATAACCAAATTCAGTGACATGGGCATTAACATCTCCCTCTGCATCTGGATACTGCACTTTCTAAGCAACAAGTCCCTGTCTGTTAGGCAACCTAACTCTAACCACCTGGTATCAAACACTAGTATCCCACAGGAATGAGGTCTGAACCGTATCCTCTACTCCCTCATCAGCTACAACTGCACACCTGTCCGTGTTTCCAATGCCATCATCAAGTCTGAAGACAAATGAGCCTAAATGGGTGAGGTCCAGCACCTGGCAGCATGGTGAGCCATTAACAATCTGGCCCTCAACACCATGATGACCAAAGAGATCATTGTGGACTTAAGAAAGAAGTCTTCTTCAGGTGACTCAAGAAGGTCCACTCTTGGCAGTTCAGTTGGTAGAGCGCACATCCCATATACAGAGGCCCCGGGGTTCGAGTCCAACCTGCGGCCCTCTGCTGTGTGTCATCCACCTCTCTCTCATCCCATCTCCCGCCATCTCACCAAAAGGCATTGTAGAGGCATCTGAAAATGTGTCCTTAACAAAGAAATCCACAGTCCAGGGGCATTAAACAACTTGTCCATAGGCTTGAATAGACAACAGAGAGAGACACAGGGAAGTTCTAAATTTTCACATCATAATCTGTTCACAGATGGCCAATGAAAAAAGTGATAAAAACATGTAAATTGCTTTAAATTGTTACATAGGGCCCCTTTTAAAAAAGGATCATGTAAAAAGAAAAGTGTTTGTGTTGCTTAGTCAACTCAAATGGTTCCATTGTTTTGAGTTCTATTGTATCTTTCCTTGAATGAAGAAATATTTAGATGCAAAGTTAAGATACAGACATACAGAGAAAATGTATCCCTTAAAGATACGCTGACACTGTAACATGTTTTTTCAACTGTAAATTGAATTATACCACTGTATTTGATGAAACACATCAGTGTTGGTGTTAATATTGACATTTCTTAGATGAAGGGTAGTTAGGAGAATATGACTGAGTAGTTACTATTTAATATATTAAACCAATATATCTGAAAGTGAGCACACATGTACATGAGAATGAATTGTATATGTAAGTGAGAGACAGGGTAAATTTTGGCTTGCATGGCCCCTCATACTCATGCTGATAAGTGACATAAAAGTGTGTTTGCACACATGTGTGTTTAGTTGCATCCTTGTGTGTACTGTGTTTTGTTGTTCCACGTTTGATGACGGTATTTGTTTATGTTTTCACGCATTATGTGTGTGTGTGTGTGTATGTGTGTGTGTGTGTGTGTGTGTGTGTGTGTGTGTGTGTATTGGTACAGGTTGGCTCTGTTAATTCTCTGTAGCTCTCTGGACTCCTGCTAATTTATTGGCAGCTTGTTCAAAAGAATGGACTCTGAATTATTCACTTCCTGTCCCTGAAGAAGAATATTTTTTACTACTGGCTTATAATTTCCAAGTTAAATTCTCTGGGTGCACTTGATTCAACTGGAGGATATTTAAAAATATTGAAAAATCAATTTGAGAGAGCACTTAATATGGCAATCAGTATAGGAAAATAAGAAGAAAGACAATGCAGTATGACTCCGTATGCCAGAGCTTCTGAGAGAGAAAAATTCTGACTCTTCGTGATCAGTCCTCATCAAAGACAATCAAGATGATAAAGACCCTTCTTTATTTAGCACAGTTTCAAATGCTGGGCATTTCAAGAGAGGGTGAATTTCCAAATATATTTGGTCCCCAAAAATGCAAGATGAATTATACAATGCAATGTACAAAGTACTGAGAGCTAAACTAGTCATATGAAAACTTAACCTGGAGTAAAAAGAAAAATGACCGTATTCAGGTTACGTTGCAGGGTTTTGCTTGTAGACAGTTTGTTGATGTAAGAGATGTTCTTCACGGTCTTGACCATGTCTCCAAGTTTTTACATTTATTTGTATTTCCTCTGTTTTCCTCTCCGTTGGGCTCTTCTCGTCTCTCTATTTGGTCCCTCCCTTCTCCTATCTCCTCCGTCCCCCTGCCTGTGACCCACCATCAATCTTGGTGCATCATATTAAAAGATGTCTCATTTCCCAAAATGCATCTCAAGGAGAGATAGGAGATAGGAGAGAGGAGGCTTGTTGAAGGAGCTATGAGCAAAGATGCAAAAATGTATCAGAATATATTTTTGGCACTTTTGACATAAAAGAGGTGTGACACACAGCTGGAATATACAAACCATGGTGGAAGTTATTTAACATAATCAGATACCCAGTCAAACTTTCTGTCCTTCACTGTTCATGTAGCACCTCATGAGGCTCTGTTCATTCTTCAAAGACATTTCATTTTGATATCATCATGTCATATTGTGAATTAAATTAAAAGTTAATATAAAAGTTGATCTGACAGATATTAAACAAAGCAATAGGCTATAACACAACAATGATCCAACTTTGTCAACTTATATTTGACATGCCTAAAATTTCTCCAAAGAGTGGATCTCTCATTTTGTTGAATATCTGTTTCCTTGACTAGACTCTCCTCCTTTGAAGATTACAGCATTGTGTTGTGTTTGTGTCCTTTGTAATTAGTTGTATGTCTCTGGGTGTGGAAATCCACTGTGCATCTCATCTGGTCTACTCCACTCCCCCACTTGCTGCATCAGCCTGCCCACCTGATCAAAATCAGCCAACAGTAGTTATGATACAATCGAAAAAAAAGTCAATATGATGGTCAATAGATGATCCCGTTTTCCAGACTAAAAGCTTCCCAGTGCATCTGCTTGGGAAAACACAGACACAAGAAGCAAACAGATGTTTGTAAGACAAGTCTGTGAACTTCACAAGCAACTGTAGCAGTTGACGTAAAAGACCAGGGCTATTAATAAGACAGGAGGAGTCCTTTGCTCGCAAAGACCAGTTTCTATGATGTCAGGTGTGTTCATGTTGGTGTATTTGGGCTTCATGGATCACACTTATTGATCACCACAGTCTGTGTTCTGCTTCTGGGTCCTAGTCACTGACTGTCACAAGAAATGAACTGAATATAACTTAAGTACTGTATGCAGGGTCAGGGAGCACAATCACAAATTGAAGGTCAGTCAGTCCGGAAAATTGCAAACTTTGCAACTTTGTATGTGTCCCCAAGTGCAGTCCCCAAAACCATCAAGCGCTACGACGAAACTGGCTCACATGAGGACCGCCCCAGGGAAGGAAGACCAAGAGTCACCTCTGCTGCTGAGGATAAGTTCATCTCAGTCACCAGCCTCAGAAATCCCACCTTAACAGCACCTCAGATAAGAGGCCAGATGAATGCCACACAGAGTTCTAGTAGCAGACACATCTCTACATCAACAATTCAGAGGAAACTATGCTTGCTGGTGACACGGTTGGGGGTTTATTCAAAATTGAAGGCACACTGAACCAGCATGGCTATCACAGCATCCTGCAGCGACATGCCATCCTATCTGGTTTGTGTTTAGTTGGACCATCATTTATTTTTCAACAGGACAATGACCCCAAACACACGTCCAGGCTGTGTGAGGGCTATTTGACCAAGAAGGAGAGTGATGGAGTGCTGCACCAGATGACCTGGCCTCCACAGTCACCTGATCTGAACCCAATCGAGATGGTTTGGGATGAGATGGACCGCAGAGTGAAGGCAAAAGGGCCGACAAGCGCTCAGCATCTCTGGGAACTCCTTCAACGCTGTTGGAAAAACCATTTCAGGTGACTACCTCATGAAGCTCATCGAGAGAATTCCAAGTGTGTACAAAGTAGTAATCAGAGCAAAGGGTGGCTATTTTCAAGAATCTAAAATATAAAACATTGAGTTATTTCGCACTTGTTCGTTGACTACATAATTCCATATGTGTTCATTCATAGCTTTGATGCCTTCAGTGAGAATCTACAATGTAAATACTAATGAATATGAAGAAAAACCATTAAATGAGGTGTGTCATAAAATATTATATTATAATTATGAAATTATTACATGTTGAGTTCAGTTTCTTTGCAGGTCGAGTTGGCCTTTATATTTGGTAAAGGGTAGTTCTTCCTTGGCAATAAAAAAAGGCTGTGTTAAACTATTAATTGGGCCGCCTCAGTGCACTTGCCTTTCAATTGCAACTGACACTATGACATTTTCATTAGAGTACAGATCATGGCATATTTTATGCCTTAGACTAGCACTGCATTACTTGCAAATTTCGTGTTCCCCACATGTTGCGGGTATTGACTGCAAAATTTGTAATTTATGAAATGTGTGTCTCTGAGACCTTAACCAGTCAAAATGAAGCAGCCATTCTTCACAAAAACAGTATTTTTCGGCCCTTTTTCGCCACACTTATGTCTTCAGACTCAGACTCATCATCTGAGTTAGGCTTTGACTCTGGCACACTACTGGGCTTATCGGGGAGAAAATAGGCGCCAAGATTTCGTTTCACCATTGTTCACAGAAAGTGAAACCTTCTCTTTCCACACACAGAACAACTTTAGGACCCTCTCCCTCCACACATTAGCCACTTACAGTGCCATTCCCCATTCCCTCCCCCTCTCACACACATTGGCCTGCCACCTGTAATTCCAGATTCAAGATTCTTTGATTTGCCCCTTCCATGTCCCAGTGTAAAAAAAAAAAAATATATATATATATATATATATATATATAAAATTTAGTAGCACTGTCTCAAATTTTGTTTGCAAAATGCGACCATTTAGTTGCAGTCTGGAGCCCCGGGATGCAATCACTACATTCACAAGCAGATAGCTACAGCCCTATTATAGGTCCTCCTCTTTAGTGTCTACCAGCAGAGATCTTTCGGTGTTGAATGGTTTTTGGTACATGCTGACACCTTCTGACTAGTCTCAAGGTGTGGCTGCACCAATTACATTTAGTTTGGGGAAAAGGCACTCTGGCTAGTTTGTATTTCTCTAAACTGATTGCAATCATCTTGGGAAGTGCCAAACCCAGGGTGCAGCAAAATCCTGTGAGGGTATTGTTCTCACCGATACTCATGTATCGTTGAATGAATTTCCAACCGCAAAAGTATTTTTTTTGTGTACTAGGCAGCCTGTAAGAGTAACTGACTTCTGCGCCCTGCTTGCTATCTTTGGTTTTAGTTAGCTGCCGTTAGCTAATTAGCTCAGTTAGCCATGGAGCCAGAGAACCAGCTGACTGGAGTGCCTTGGATCACATTGGGATCAACAGAGCTCAACTGACCCCTAGCAAATACTGATGGACACCAGACCAGGACTGAACACAGCCTCTAAGACCAGTGGAGGTCAGTTTGAGGACTGGGGATACAGCACAGAAGTGATTAACAGCAGCTCTGAGGAGGACTGATCATGTCATTTTCAGAGCTCATTTTGTTCATTTATTGTGCTAACAGCTAGCATATATCTCCCAGTTGAAACTGTGGGGACTATCGCTTCTTGAGATACAAAGTTACATCAGCAGACAGGACAGGCTGGGGCTAGCTGGTTAGTACACCAACTTCAGTTGACATCTCCGTAACTCAAGTACATAGACTTTTTTTGAATTGAACAACACTATTGCTTCTTCACACTCTGTTGATTTGTTAATTTTTCTCATGTTTAATACGTTGGCCTTATCCTACAAATCGCCAGTTTAAATCGAGCATTATTTATTTATTCATGCTTCTTCTTAGTTTAACACATTGCAGTATATTTTGGTGAGTACTGCCACCTACAGATCAGTGAAATAGTGGGCAATAATTGGGAAAGTATGCAACTGTGTATATATGCATTTAGTTACATTCACCTCCATTTGTAGTGGCCCTCCTACGAGATGACAATACCAATAGTGGCCCCACGATCATTTGAGTTTGAAACCTCTGATTTAGATTGATAACAGCAAAGACAGAAGATTATAAAAATGAAACCTCTTTATTTCAGGACTTAAAATAAAGACCACAATTAATTACAATTACAGCCAATATAAGACCACAGTTTGCATATTTTTCAAGGTGCCACTCTAGAAAGAAAAAAAAGTTGGGTGAACAGTGTGCAGCACGGTAAGATGTGGGAGCACTCTGGATTAGAATAACCTTCAGCAGCACCACTTCAGTGGAAGCACCTGTCTGATTGATTAAACATCAGACCTTATGCAGCAAATGTCCCAAATCAGTCATTGCACTCACACACATTGAACCAGCTATTTGTGAGGCTTTAACCCTTCCTTGGAAAGCCCTGCTATATAGATACATTTTGCCCATGCAGTTGATCGCAATGCACAATCATTCGAGTTAAAGTTTGCTTATAACAGGTATTTCTGTCCAGCCTGTATAGGCATCTCATTATCGTGCAAGCTACTTCCTCTCTAATGTTTGGCTGACATTCGTCCTGAACTGTGCCTCACAGACCTTGGTCCCTGTTCAAGGGAATGTCCTGTTCTGCTCTCACACAGCCATCACAGTTGCAGTACGGCTCCACGTCAACCTTCAATAATTTTGACATGGGCAAGTCCAGCTGCTTGGTCCTACTGCAATCAATTATCTGCTGATCACTCAAGAAGCCTATAGAATATTGAGAACATCCATAGGGACCTTTGGTCACCTTGGCAATGGATTATCAGACGTACATCTGGCGTTCATCTAAACCCTCTGCTTCTCTATGACAAGATCAATTCTCACATACAAGAAACCAGCCTTTCAGATTTCAGTGGTTTGATTTATTTATACTTGAGCTTTATACTTATAGATTTGAGTGACTACTTAATTGAAACAAGTATCCAGTACCGATAATGTACCCACCGGCCTCCAATTGTCAGGTTGAGGGTTTAAGGGGAAAACTATGGATAAAGGAGGTGGACCCAAATGCAGTTAGACAGGAGGCGAGATCAGGGAAAAACAAGGGCGAGCTTTATTCTTAAAGCTGAAGTACAAAAACAAGGTCCAGGTACAAAAATAATCCAGGACAAAAAGTTCAAATCAAACATCAGAAAACCAGAAATCAAAATCCAAAGAACACATACCATGGGGAGACAGGAAGAACATGGATAGGAGCATGGGTGCACTGAACTGACAAAGACAAGAGGGAAAGCAGATTCTTAAACAGACACTAACGATCAGACAAGGAACAGATGAGGAGAGAGAGGAGGGAGGAGGCCAGGTGTGGTAATGAGGGAGGGAGGAGCACAGAGGAGAAACATGGAGGGAACCAAAACTACAGACAGAGGGAGACAGAGGAAAAAACAAAGACACCTATTTGTGGCCCAGGAATTGTTTCCATGCCAAAGTGCACTCCACACCAAAATGTCCACCTACTTGCCCTTCATGCTTTTGCCTCATAACATGAGGTCGAAAGGCAAGAGGCAGCGCTTGTGGATAAAACTGGGTGTCGTCCAGGCAGTAGAACTGCCTAACCAGTATCGCATCTCTGATAAAGAGCTGCTTCCACTGGCTCCAGTATTTCTTTATTGCTGGACTGCATGGGGAGACTGTTACCCATGGCAGTCACTCTTCGCTGGTCTCTATCCATACTCTGATAGGTCCAATATCTGAATCTGTTTTCAAGGCCTGTCGCAGCTCCTCTTGGGACCAGCCACAAAACAGTTCAGTGTTGTGGGTCTTATTTAGGTAGATTCTCTCTTTAAGTCAGTGGGCGAGGCTTTGCCCACTAGACTCACAGCTGTGGGGGGCGAGCGTCCCTCTACTCCCACTGGACTCAGCATCATCCTGTTGATGTTGGAGTCCAACATCAACAGGACTGCAACATCTGCACTGCCTGGTGACTGACATTTACTGGATGAAGTGAGGGGCCTGGCAGCTTACATGGACAGAACTGGTGGCAGGGTCTCCTGGAGAGGCTGTCTGCATTGCAATGAACTGGCTGGGTTATGGATCGAAGTTGTACTCATCAAGTCTCTCGAGCCACCTTACGAGCTGTCCCTTAGGCTCCTTCGTTTCTGTTAGCTGCCAAAGGCTGATGTGGTTGGTGTGCACGATGAAGGGCCGCCCAAAGAGGTACTGGCGAAAAATGTCATGTGAACTCCACTGTGGACAGCAGTTCTCGCTGTGTGTGCAGTAATTCTGTTCAATAGGCAGTTTGCAGCTCTCATAATCCAGCGTTTGTTCCCTGCCCTACTGAACTTGTGAGAGGACAGCGCCGATGCCAACAACGCTTGTGTCGGTGTCTAGTATCATGTTGCCATAGTCAAGTGGATAACCCAAGATTGGTGTGGTGGCTAGCAGGTTTTTGAGGGTGGAGGAAACCCGCAATGGCCCCGTTCTAGGTGGTTATGGAAGTGTTTCCGGGATTGAAGATGTGGAGAGGCACAGCGCTTTGTGTTTTTCGACGAAGCCTATGGTGGGGCTCAGCATCACCCTCCCCCCCGCTTCACTGGTTCCATGAACTGGGTGTGACCTTAAACCAGATACTCCTGTCTGGCCTCCAGCACAGCGGTTGTTGCTACTCTCACAGCACGTTCCTTTGGTTTGCTTCTTGAGTGGAAATACAGCACAATACGGTGGTTTCCAAAATCAAGGCGTACATGGGCTTTGGTCAGGAAAGGGTGGCCTAGCAGAGCCTATGTCAACAACTAGGAAATTGCACCTGGCGGTTGTCGATCTGAACAGGAACGTGGGCTTCACCAAGCACAGGTATGTTGCCAAACCCGACACCAAGCTACATTGCTATTGCTCTACAATTGAGGGTTGGAGTGGAGGCCGACCTATGGGAGAATAGCGTTGCGTAAGGGCGCGGAGGCAACACACTCTTCCATGCCCTACTGTCAAAAACAGTGCATACCGTGTCATTGTTACCTCCCTCAGCATTTAGCTGCTCACAGCTAACTAAGTTTCCTCTTGCTGATTTCAATGCACATCTTCAGTGCCCTCTTGGTTTAACCAGCATTAAACCATTTTCAAGTCCTGCCAATTAGCTGTCTGTTGCAAAGGGGATAGAAGGACTGGCATCGTGGCAATATTTGCTCATATTTGCTCAGGTCTCAGGCTGAGTAGCTAGCCAATGATCGTAACTAGCACTGATAAAATAGACACACTATTGTAAAAGAAAAGATTCAGAAAAATGTACCCATTACCGGTCAATCTATCCCCTCAGCCACAAGCTAAATACACAGCATGACTGGCTCTTAAAGGAGAACTTCGGTCAATTTCAACATCAGCTTTATTGCTTAAGCTACCCTTGACTTGCCAGTACCGAAAACGCGAACACTTTTGGTCCACCCCTTACAGGGCTCCTTGAACGGAGAGTTAGCATTGACAGCTAACAGCGTGGGGTAACATCTTTACACTGTGTTTTAAACATCTTAACGTGCTCCAAATATCACCCCAAAAGCTATGCAACATCAGCAGACACCTTACAACACAGCACTGTAGTGTGTATGGCTCAAAATGAATAAAAAAGTGGTTAAAACAGCGTGTTTGTGCAAGCAGCTACTTACCGGTTTGTTTACATCTCGTCTTCCCGAAGTCCAAACTAGTCAATTTGTCGAGCGTGCGCTGACTCCCTCACTGGCAGACGGAAACTTTTGCAGAAAGAAACGTATTCCCTCTTTTTGTTTTTCTGTTCATGTCCATGTCCATGTTACAGCCTGTCATGAGCCATGAGCCTTACAATAGCCTGTCATGAGTCTATTCGCTCTGCACTGAGAGGCCCTCCAGACGAAATGTTCCTTTGTGGAAACACACATGTATTGCATCGTTTTGGCCGATCGTCCACATGGATCTTGAAAAAGCACCTTTTTGAAACCAGGTCTCAGGGTGGAAACATCTGAAAATGCAGCCCTCCCGTTGTCTTGTGGACGGCAAATCCGCATACTTTCCGAAACAGTGACGTCATCGCCCCACCCCTCGACCCCTTGCCTCTGACCTCTGAACCCTGCGACGTCTCATAACAACAACAACAACAACAACAATGGCGGATTACTAATGCGTTCGTGTTTCTTGCAACTTACTCGCCTTGTAGTTGAGTGTGAGTCGCAGCAGCAGTTTGACCTCATTATCGGTCCACACAAACGCTTCTGGTTTACTTGTACTAGCCATTTTCATCTTGCAGAGAGGAGAGCAGAGCTTCTCAAATGCAAGTAACTCCTGATCTGTATACTCCGGTTCGAACAAATATGGTCTACCGTCTAATTCAAAAGGTTCGTCGTCGATGTCTTCCACTTCGATATCAGACAAGCTCTCCATCGTGACTATTTTGGAAACAGCTTCGATCGCCACTGACGAGTCCCCTCTCTGTACGAGCTACGATTATGCGCAGACAAGCTAACGTTAGCTCTCAGTGCAGAGCGAGTGGACTCATGACAGGCTATTGTAAGGCTCATGGCTCATAACAGGCTGTAACATGGACATGAACAGAAAAACAAAAATGCTGGAATACGTTTCTGTCTGCAAAAGTTTCCGTCTGCCAGTGAGGGAGTCAGCGCATGCTCGACGGATTGACTAGTTTGGACTTCGGGAAGACGAGATGTAAACAAACCGGTAAGTAGCTGCTTGCACAAACACCCTGTTTTAACCACTTTTTAATTCATTTTGAGCCATACACACTACAGTGCTGTGTTGTAAGGTGTCTGCTGATGTTGCATAGCTTTTGGGGTGATATTTGGAGCATGTTAAGATGTTTAAAACACAGTGTAAAGTTGTTACCCACGCTGTTAGCTGTCAATGCTAACTCTCCGTTCAAGGAGCCCTGTAAGGGGTGGACCAAAAGTGTTCGCGTTTTCGGTACTGGCAAGTCAAGGGAAGCTTGAGCAATAAAGCTGATGTTGAAATTGACCGAAGTTCTCCTTTAACAGCCAGTGTTGCCAATTCTTTTCCAATGAAAGTAGGTGGCACTAGCACCAAAAGTCACTAGAAGTCGCCAGGTGATGTCATATGCTCATTTCCATATTGATGATGTAATCACATGCTAATTTGCATAATGCTCACTGGTTGTGTCTGTTGCAGTGAGGGGGAGATTATTTGAAGCCATTATAGAGAAATCTGTACCAAATAATCACAAACTCACTACAGGGACAAATATGTTTGAAGCAAAAACAGTAAAGGGAGGGAGAAGATCAAAGTCCGGAGGTCGTGACTCGGACCTCCGTTTCAGTATGTGTGTGAATGTAGTTTTTGTGTTCTTTTGTTCCTTTTGGTGTGCTTGGTGGGTCTTGTTTTTGTGTCTGTCTCTGTGTTCTGCTCTTCTCCACCCTCTCCTCTGGAAGCTGCTGGTGGGCGACAAAAACTCTGCAGCAGCTGCCGACAAGACTACGCTACTGCTAGCAAGCCTGCGGCTAAAATCTGTCTACCAGAGTGCTAAACTGGTAGGCTGGGCTAGGTTAAGCTAACCAAGATCGGTTCACAATAAATGTCATCAGGTTTAACGTGATCTAGACTCAGCAGCTTAAGTTTGTCACTGATAAAGTACCAGTGGAACCGCGAAAGACTAAGAAGTCAGAGAATTAACAGATCAAAACAGATTAAATGGCAGCTATCCGGTCTCAAATCCACAGAGCGAGTGTCCGCGGCGTCCGCTCCTGCTGCCCCAGCCAGCCCCAGCCATCCCCCACACACTGGCCTGCCACCTGCACGAGAGGGGACGGGTGAAACCCTGGTACTGCTGCAGACGAGCTGTGGACTGCGTTGACTCTGAGCAGCATGTGAATAACAATATAATATATTTCCCGCCTTTCCCCTGATGATCTGAATAAGTCGCTAAACTTCACTGCGTGAAAAGTGGGATTTTCATCCACGTAAACGACCGGAAATCTCCTTAATTTTCGGCAGTTAACGACAATTTACAGCCTGTGAACTTCGCGTTCGTCCGTGCCACATATTGACAGAAACGAACCACGACGTATGTGGAGCTCGCGGAGGTGCCAACGGCTCCAATTAGCATATGAATAGCAGCGAAACCACGCCTGGCTCCATGGTATTGGATGAAACCACTACTTTTAAACAAGAATAATCACTTGTGATTGGTTGGGAGATCTGTCACTATTGGACAACCTGGGTAATTATAAAAAAAATATATAGTATATTTATTTATTTATTTATTTACATCATCAAAGACATGAATGAATTTATTGAGGTGTAAACAAAATATTTTACGCAAATGTTAACTTCTTAACAACTGGCGTTTTATCTTTAACTTGTTCCCATTAGAGAAAAAATCAAATAAATAATTTTGTGTATCTTTTTTACACAACATTGGCCATTGCTAATGACATACACAGTAATTAATCCAGCATACTTTGATTAAATAAATTAATTCAAGCTAAAACTTTAGAGTCTGTAATCAGGCTATACTGGGCCTGATCTGTTTATACCAGAGATTTTCTTAAAATGAAGTTAACACCTTTTAGAAAAAGGTCACCTGGGGTAAAACTCCCCCTGCTACCCTGATTTGCATTTGTATAGCTCACAGCATTTTCATTTACATGGTAAAGCCTCCCCTAGAATCAGGGGGAGGGGGTCATGAGGGGACAGCTGCCAAGCAAGGCCCACGTCAATTTCCGACAATTCACAGCAGTTTTTGGTGTTTCCTGCAAATTGCAGTGTGCAGTCGTAAACCTGAACTTCCACGACAATTTTCAGTGCTGCTTACTGATAATAACTGAGAATCCCACATTTCATGCAGTGCTTGTCACAAGTGGCTTTTTAGAAATAAAGTTGCTAAGAGGGTCTGAAAAGTCGTTGAATCTAGCGAGAAAGTCACCAAGTTGGCAACACAGCTAACGGGAGTGTTGTGCCGTAGCAGCACCTTCGTATATGTGGTTGTTTTGTGTGTATTTGTAGCACATTCCGTAATTACTGCATATGTGTTGTCAAATTGATAAAGATGTTTTCCCAATGTGCATATGTTTTTCTTTTGGTGATATTTAAGTCTTATTCCCAACTCGTCAAAATACTGATGATTTGGGACTATAGGCCGGCTCGGGGGAAATCCCACAGTGTCAGTATTTGAAGAGTTTGGAATGAGACTCAAAAATGGACCTGTTAGTTGCTGTACATTTGTCCTTGTAGGCCACCATGGTGGACCCTGCACATGGATGTGCAAAGAGAATGGAAGTGGTTGAAGAAAGGGTGTAGGGAGAGGAAGGCTCCTATTTGTAAACTAGGCTTACAACGTCCTTACTCTGTGTTCTGTGTATTCTGAACACGGACATAGGAATTATACTGATGTTTGTCTCACTCTGAAAGTAAGAGCTTAAGCACAATTCCCAATATGTTGAACTATTAATTCAAGAATGAAATGTGTTCGTCATCTCTCTATAAAAGCAAGGAATCTCTGTCTGTCTGTCTGTCTG
>CAEMYA010000127.1:288868-306333 GCA_903131615.1 Diplodus sargus
CGCCGCCACCATTGCCCTGTGGTTAAAACACAGAGTGAAACATACACTATATTGCCAAAAGTATTCGCTCACCTGCCTTGACTCGCATATGAGTTTAAGTGACATCCTATTCTTAATCCATAGAGTTTAATATGACTCTGGTCCACCCTTTGCAGCTATAACAGCTTCAGCTCTTCTGGGAAGGCTTTCCACAAGGTTTAGGAGTGTTTTGGGGAATTTTTGACCATTCTTCCAGAAGCACATTTGTGAGGTCACACACTGATGTTGGACAGGAAGGCCTGGCTCTCAGTCTCCGCTCAAATTCATCCCAAAGGTGTTCTATCAGGTTGAGGTCAGGACTCTGTGCAGGCCAGTCAAGTTCATCCACGCCAAGCTCACTCATCCATGTCTTTATGGACTTTGCTTTGTGCACTGGTGCACAGTCATGTTGGAACAGGAAGGGGCCATACCCAAACTGTTCCCACAAAGTTGGGAGCATGGAATTGTCCAACATCTCTTGGTATGCTGAAGCATTCAGAGTTCCTTTTACTGGAACTAAGGGGCCAAGCCCAGCTCCTGAAAAAACAACCCCACACCATAATCCCTCCTCCATCAAACTTTACACTTGGTACAATGCAGTCAGACAAGTACCGTTCTCCTGGCAACCGCCAAACCCAGACTCGTCCATCAGATTACCAGATGGAGAAGCGTGATTCTTCACTCCAGAGAACATGGCTCCACTGCTCTAGAATCCAGTGGCAGCGTGCTTTACACCACTGCATCTGACGCTTTACATTGCCCTTGCAGATGTATGGCTTGGATGCAGCTCTGCAGAAAGTTGGCGACCTCTGCGCACTATGCCCCTCAGCATCTGCTGAACCCGCTCGGTCATATTACGTGGCCTACCACTTCATGGCTGAGTTTCTGTCGTTCCCAATTGCTTCCACTCTGTTATAATACCACTGACAGTTGACTGTGGAATATTTAAGAGTGAGGACATTTCACAACTGGACTTGATGCACGGGTGGCATCCTATCACAGTACCACGCTGGAATTCATTGCGCTCCTGAGAGCGACCCATTCTTTCACAAATGTTTGTAGAAACAGTCTGCATGCTTAGGTGCTGGAATGCCATGGAAGTGATTGGAACACCTGATTTCAATTATTTGGATGGGTGAGTGAATACTTTTGGCAATATGGTGTATAAGGGCAGAGGTCCTTACTTGTCCAGAAGAAAAGTAGCTAACTCTGCGTCACTCTTGAGTCCTCACAAATCCCGCAGCTCCCTCCACCTCTGAAATGATGCTCCAATATTTATACTTGTCTTCTCTCTGGCTCGGTCCAATTATTTGTTTTTACACTGCTTTTCTTCATCAGTCCTCTTATTTCTTCTCTTTGATGTGGGCAGTGGTGGGGCATTTTTCGGCACTGTTGTTGTCCGTTCTCCCCCATTGTTTACAGTTTGGGCTTGAAAGTATCTGACCAGGTATCTGGTATCTGATATCTGACCACTGCGCCTGTGTGGGGGAGGGGCGCTGCCCAGTACGCGTTGCGTGAGGAAAGGGGGCTGCCAGCAGCATATGCACGAGAATGATCTACACTTCTCAGACACTCCCCTTGGCTCTGATTGGTTGTGTTGATCTGGGAGTGGTGGATCCTTCCAAATCAAATTACAGACAGTGGATGTTACACAGCTGACCTATAACTTATTCTACTGTCAAATCATAATGACAATTTTAAAAAATATAACACAAAAATAGATAGAGACTACAGCTTTGATATTAAACTTCTCAAATTATAACAACATAGATGATCACATTTTAATTTAATACTTTTCACATTATTACTATACGAATGATCACGTTTTAACGTGAAATGTTTCATATTATTACAATACTGTCACAGTGTGGCATAGCAGGTCATCTGCTCATTTCTGCCTGTCCTGTCACCAGCCATTCTCACCTAATCAGCCAACTCCAGTCATCTGTTCTGTCAGCTGCTCCTTATCACCAATTAACCCAGTATATATACACCCGTATCACAGACACTCATTGCCATATTGTTCTCTGTAATTTCATGCAAGACTTTCCAGCTCTTCTCTCCGGACTGATTACCTGCTGCCAACCCTGCCCTTCTCTGACCATCTCATCTCGTCTGATCCCTGGTGAACTCACCAGCCTTCTGCCCCCACCTTTGAGAAAGACTTTTTAAACGCTACTGTATATCTGACTGATTCCCAGCCCACTACTCTGCAGCGTCCCACACTGAGCTATGCACGCCAGCCTGCACTCCTTTCTGTCCGGCCTGCCTTCGCTGCTACTCAGCTGCTTTTCTTCACTGCTGCTCAGCACCTTAGAGCCTAGCCTGCCCAACACCCCAGCTCTGGCGTGGGGGGTCCCAGTGGACGGCACCCAAGTTCCGGCATTACTTGTTCTGGCGGACGCTACCCCAGTGTTCAGGTTAGTCAATGCACCTCATGACGCTGTGCTTCTTCCTGGGTCTGGCGATGTCCCATCAATTGGTTCCCAGATGTCAGCCTGGTCGACATCTGTTTCCGTACGTCGGTTGACAGCCCATTCGGCATTTGTTCCTATTCCTTGGTGGCCCGGCCAGCTACTGTTCATGCTCCTCAGTCAGCGACAAGGCCAACTCCTGTTCATACTCCTTGGTCCGTGAGGACCGAGGAGCGCGGTTGGCAGTTGCCTCTGGATGCAAACAATGACCTCTGAAGCGACAGGCCAGTTTATGGCCCGTCCAACCACCCGCTGACTTGGACTTTTCTTACTCTATATACCTCTGTACTAGTAGAGGTGCTTTAAGAAGTGACACTTAAGGGTTACCTACAGCGTAAAACTTTGAAGGACACTGACCAGTCTGCTATATTTGACATGCAGAGAATGACAATGGTCTGGACCAGCGGGTATTGTATTGCCTGGTGTATTTACTCTGTCACAAGATCAATGCTCCTTCCTGACTGTCAAAGACAAAACCGTTGGTAGAAACATCTTCTATTGTGGTTAGTCCTGTCTTTGATGATACCACCATGTTTTAGGTCTGTCTTAAGCTGTGTGCATATTCAGTTCCTACTTTGTCACAGCTTTGATCGTCGATCCACTATTGAGTTCAAACTTGAACTGTATGAGACAAACTAATGCTACCCGACTCTCATCTATGTGTGTTATTGAAGATGAAAGTACCAAAATCAGCTGACATGTCAAAATATATACCCATTAACTACTGAATAGGGTGATTGCCAAGGACTTCCAAATTGGCATATATCACTGCTCCCACTTGGTATGGTTTAGGCAAAACAAGTATTGGTATTTGTTAAGTATCAGCACTTGTCTAATGTTTCCATGATGAAATATTTTTAGATTGACATTTAATTGAAAAAAACATCACATAGCTTTTAGCCACTACCTCTGTCAGTGTGTAGCCTCTACTACTGAAAACACATCATGAGATACTAGGGTTTTATGAAGCGTAGATATGCTATGTGTTTGTTTATGTTATATTTGAATATAGTCCTATGTTGTGCAGCTGAGCAGAATATACAGTAGTTGTCAATCACAAGGTATCTGTTTCAATATATTATTTGGCCCTCAGATATGTACACTCCTCCTGCAACACATTTGTAGAATATGAGTGACTGAACATGAGACAAAATTTATTTTGGATTAATAATGTTTCATGTAGCAACTGTCATGCATCAGTTGTCACAGAGAGTCTCCATCTGCATAAACAAAATACCCCTGCCAATTAGATAGACAACTGGCATTTCTCCCTGCAGCTATCACTGTGAACCCACACTCCTTCCAAAAACAGAAAATATTTGAATTTCTCTACAATATGAATATGGTTTCTCTTGCATCACAGGCCTATGAAATATAAAATGTCATAAAACTTGAAAGAAATCCTTTTCATAAACGGTGTCAAACTGTATTTTCTACAAAGATAAACTACATACGCATGTTGTTGTCTTCTTGACATGCATCAGAGTAATTATTAATACTATCAAGATGGAATAAATTATTTTCATTGCTAACTGCTATGAAGATGAACAGCATAAGGCTGTAGTAATTGCAATTAATTCCCACCCCATGAGGCTTTTAGCTTTAACCTGCTGCAAGTATAACTCACTTTGAGAACAATATTGTTCTCCCAAAGACCAATTCTAGCATCATAAATGTTTAAGGGAGTGGAAAATGAACCAATTTACAGTTCTGTTGCCCGTACAAAGCTTATATGTGTAGTCAGGTGAGTGGCCAAGGTGGCAGAGAGGTAAGAGATGTGGTTGGAATTTTAAGTGACACAAAGGGATACAGAGTATACAATGTACAGGGTCACACTGGCCTTTATAAAATCCTAGCACAAGCTAAGGACTGACACCTACTGCTGTTATCCATTGTAAAATAATAATTAACCTTACATTTGGAGGTTGATATCAGTGTCCGAACATTGGGTGAAGATATTAAGTATTGGCATTTACATAGGCAGTGCTACAGTGGGACTATAAAGCTGCAGCGCAAGTGGGCTAAAGGGAGGCCAATGGAAAAAAGCACAGCATACGCTGCAACAAAACTCAAACAACACATTGGGTCCAAAGTAATGGAAATAGGTGATCAAGCTTTCAGTAATATTCCTGGGTAATGCCTTAGATTATAGTCCGCAATTCATAGTGCAAGTATTTCGGAGTTATGTTGTAATCTCTGTCCTAACTTTGTATATGTACAGTACGCACCAATAAGTACATGTATTGACTAGGGAACAAGATATGAAAATAAGGGGCTAACAATTTGGGATTTTACAAAGAATTGATCCACCTTATTCTTAGGGCTGCTGCCGTAGACACCATTATGGGTGATACTTCCAGTGAGATAGCGGAAGTAGCGGTAAACTAAGAAGTCTTAAACCAGGGGATAACATTCAACAGTGTTGTTTTTCTAAGTTAACGTTGCAATTAGCATACATCCATAATATGTGCACCGGGTTTTCACAAAATGTAAAAAAAAGTTCTGGCACCTGTTGTGTGGTTCGTGGCTGTACAAATAACCAAACCTAGCTACATTTGTGGCTTGACCAACCGAGTTTTGAACAAGCCTAGCACAAAAAGGTTCAGTGATACCGTTTCTATCATTTACCCACAGACGATTAAACTAAAAGAAATAGGCTGAAAAACCTGAAGTTGAAGAGACGACCGAGAAGTTTGTATGTGTGCTCAATCCATTTCGTGACAAAAAGCCAACAGAGGAAAAAACCCTCATCCTTCTCTGTGGCTGGGCTCCGAAAGACTACCACAGAAGGAAAAACGGGTCCTGAAAAGGAATGACAGCAGTGTCAGGAGTGTCAGGAGACAATCGGGTATAAATTCAGTACAGGACAGGATTGCTGTATTTTCAAGTAAATGCCAGTTGTAGTTAATAGTATTATTTTCTGTGCAGTTTAAAATGTGGCAGATGAAGTATTTAGATATTTTACTCAGGTAAAAGTAGCAGTCCTACAATTTGACAACTAAGTCTAGTATGCTTCAAAGTAGTATTTACTGTATGGGGGCATATCTTACTGTAGGCTATGCAATGCATCAAATCAAGGTGTTGTATTTTCTAACAAGTATGCATCATAACTACAACTCATCTGTGCCTAGAAACACTGAACTAAGATCATTTGAGCCAAATCTTACCCAGATCTTGCGATTCTGAGAACCTTTTTCTACTCTACACCAGTGTCACGTGAACCGGCATTGCACGTGATGTTCAGTGATTCAATTTGCAACTCATGCGAAAGGAGGAACCTTGTAAATCTTATTCTCCAGTTATCGTCAATATAATATAATACAGCTGATGTATAGTTAGTTCAAGGTTAGTTCACAGTATGTCTTAAATTTACCTCCCTCCTTTTTTGCTCAAACCTTTGGAATCATTTAATCTCACAGTTCAGATCCAATCGTTCACTCCCATCATTTGTAAAACTTTAAAGTTCAAGACGCAATACTTCTATCTAGTAAATTCAAGTATGTAACCCAACAGATCATGATGCATGTCAAGCTGATGCTTCATTTTACATAGAAATTTGGCCTATTTTTATCTGCTGAATACCTGCACTGATGCAACCCCTGCCTCTAGGAGACAGGTCAAGATGTGTGTTGAGAGCTCACTCAATGCAGAGCTTTCACATCAGCCTTGAATGTTTCGATGTATTTAAGTGATATTTTAAGCCTGACATTCATATAAAATAACAGGAGGGATGACAGCTTCAAATACTATGTTTTGCTACAAAAACACCACACTTAGCAGTCACTTTTTCTTTTCTTTTACCTGTGTTCTTTTACAACACAGTGAACTTTTACCCTGCATTATACCCATCCCAAGCGCACAGTGGGCTGAAAATTAACCAAGTGTGCATGCTTTGGTGGGGGAAAATGGACTACCTGGACGTAACCCATGCAAGTAGGAGACAACATAGAAAGTCCCTGTCCCAGCAGAATTTGAACACAAGACTTCCACGCTGAGATGCACTACCCCGCCCATTCAACACTAGCAAGGGGGCAACTGAGCATTGTACATCTTTTTTTTTCTCTCCTTCAGGAAACAGAACTTATAGTTATAACATTTTGTAATGACTCGGTAAAGGGGACCTTAGTGAGTTGAAGAGCCTAAGAACTGAGAACTGGCTGTGATGACTGATGTCTATATGTGCAGGCAGGGCCTCACATACATCACCACAGGTTATTTGTATTTAAGGAATGATTAGAGATATCTTCAGTTTGGCCACACAGGGGTGTGATATCATAAACAACATGTGTTAATGAAGTAGTTATTTGAAAGTAAGACCTTATCCTAAACCTAACCGAAAATCTTTTTTGTGCATGATCCTGAGAAACGGAACCCCCCCCAGCAAACGCAACCACCTTTATTTTCAGACATTGCATATTGATAACGTGATCATAGAACCTTGCAAAAACATAAAACATAAAACAAACAAAAATTAGTAGAGTGTCCGTCTGTCTCCATCACATCATCTCAGATTGAGCCGCTTAATTGACGGACAATGTTTCAAGCTGATAGAGTACAGCAGCAGGACGAGGAGAGGATGCTGTGTTTATATGATTGTGCCTATCCGGGGATGGACAGTGTTCACCTGATGTTGGATTTTTAATGTGTCGATGCTGACCATAGCATCATCGCCATCTTGTTGCAACTATTAATATTCACCCTTACACAAATTCAAGAAATTCATCTGTCTATCTATCAATCCATCCATCCTACACTGCTACTGATTTTGGATGAAATGTTAAGTGTATCCTTTACTATTGCATTGAACTGTTTGTGTGAAAGCACCAGCAGTTTACTTTCATCATGTGCTGTTTGTGCAGTGCAGCTGGGGAGATCGACTCAATTTTGGAGAATGCTGTAATGCACCTCACCTTCATCTGACTTGACGATATGCTGCCTGCCAACAGCCTCATGAAAGGGTATTGTCACTTAGTGGTATTCTGCGCTTTCAAGAGTAGAGTCCATTGTTACGTCAGTACAAGGGTATATGTGAAGGACTGATCATTACTTTCACTCCTTCATCAAAACAACACTTTCTGTGCCTTAAGGTGAATGTAATTGCACAAAGAAGTATCGAAAGAGGAAAACTGAATATATACCAGCAGACCGTTAGGGGTTAGTGATGGTCTTGTTATTAGTGCTGCACAGAGCTGAAGATATTTGTGGAAATTTCAAATAGTGGCTATTTCTAGAGAAACATTAAGCCCCGGTTGCCATAATCGTGAAAGGATAATCACAGGGTGACATGCTGCGCTCTTGTCAGAGGGATTTCCGGAGCAGTATGTGGCTAATTCAAACTCTCTGAGGGGCCCTATATAACATGAGTAAATGGAATAAGAAAAGAAATAGAGAACTGGTCAGGAAAGAGAAGACAGTGTGGGAAGGAGAGTGAAGGACAAGGGGGGGAAGAGAAGAGCGTTGGACTTGAACAGTATGTCATTTACTAAAGAAAGGAGAGCTCAGAGATCACTTTTCACTTTGGGAATATAAAAAGTGTATTTATCTCTGTCCCATTTATCAACATGACTGCAGCAGTTATCAGTGGTCACCTCCACTGTCTGGTATTTATGTTCCGTAATGCTGACTGCTGACTGGAGCTGGAGGGGAAATGTACTTTACTTCACAAATGAAACATTACAGAGAGGAGAGGGGAAAAAGAAGAGAGAGAACTGTTAAGTGAGAGGTTAACCTGAATTCAAACAGAAAGACACACACACACACACACACACACACCTTCATTGCATGCATTGCTTGCTTTTAGTTTTATTCAAGTTACGTTTAGTCTCACTCTCTGTGATAGAGATCACAGAGAGTGAGGAAAGAACTTGGCTTGGAAATTGTGTAGATTTCCAATTAGAGGAACCTTAGACCATGGATCTATTTCCCTTGCATTTGTGCTCCTAGATTCATCTTTATCATAATTTTTGCTGACATCTCTACTAACAAACTTTTTTTTTAAAAAACAATATTTCAGCCAATCCCCTATGTTTTTTTGAATTGCAGATTCAAGAATGAACAATTGGGTAGTAGGGCAGCCCTAAAAGATATGTTGTATTCTTGGGCAGAGCTGAGGACACAGAGGTCATGTCCACATGTATATGTATACTTCATGTTTTAACAACATGAGAAGTATATGTTGTACAATTACACATTAACTACACAGACTACAAAGGCGAATTTTGTTATTTATATTAAGTTTGAATTAATATCAGAATCCCAACTGGCGGGCCCATTCTCTGCTTTGGATCGCTAGACTAGAAATTCACAAATGAAAACAAACACTGAAATAAATATCGTATAAAGGGTAAATAAAATAACCAGAACATTTAATTTTTTGGCAGCCAATTAAACATTATTTCAGGGTGGTGTTGTAATACAGTAATATGGACACATGGTTTATTTGAACAATTATTGTACTTAATTTCTTACTTTTGGTAAAGAACTTTAACACTCTTATAGTTTGGTTTCAGACTCTTTTTCGAAATGAACCTATATATACCTATAACCTATATTCACCTATACTTTCAGACACTGATGGCAGAGGTGGTAATGCAAGGTGGTTCTGCAACATGCAGAGTGAAGTTGGGGATCGAAACTGTCGACCTTCAGCCTTGAGCCACAGCCCCCCAGTTGTGTAGGAAACCCCAGTTACTTGCTGTGGTTTCTTGATCTATAAACTGAACAATCCCATTTTGGTCTTTTTTCTTTACTCCATTCCTCCTTCTTCTCTTCCTCACCCCCTCTGGCTATATCTCATCTGTGTCTGTTCAAAGCCAAGGGTTGAATTAAACATGGCTTCATATAATGTAAGAGGTGATTGCACAGGCTGGTCGATAGGCTTTAATCCCTTTCCTGCTCCCCTCTCATCCCCATTCTGCAGTTTAAGTCACCCGGCTAAATACATTGTGGCTCTCATCTCAATGTCCTTCAAGCCGTCTATCTCCACCGCGCACCACTTTGGTTGGCTACACACTCTCTTTCTCTCATTCTTCTCTGGCCTCGGCACCTCTGTCTGCCACAGCTTGGTGTCATCTGATGCAGCTGCTTTGCTGTTGCTGGTATTCCGCCTGTGTGTCTGTGTTATGTGAGTGCCACATAGCATGTAGTTAAAATGACACCTCAGATTGAGATACAGGCTGCCATTGTTGTGCTCTCTCTTGACCTGCAGTGTCCACGCTTCCTAAACTCCTACTCAGTCGCTACCTGACTCACCGCTTCAGCTAATAGTTGTAGCAGAGGCAGCACATTCCCAGTGTATAGGAGACTAGTAACTTCCTGCTTACCAAGTAGGTCACTGAAGAGGTCTCTGTCAACCTTTTCCCTTAATTGTAGTACCCTATAACGCTGTTCACACTGAAAAGGTTGTGGAAGCAAACTTGGATATTATCAAATTACTGACATACCTCACCCCAGAAGAGTACGTAGTGTGCTGTATGCAGATACAAACTCAATTGGAAATTCCTTAAATCTCCTGAAAACTTGGTTTGGAGTCTTTCTCTATAACATGAAACTTTCCCACTGAGAAATGTAAGCTTTGTTATTCATGTGCTGTAAATAGTTATACAGGAAATTAGTGGAATCTATTTTTCCCATTAACTTAATGCAAATATATAAGTTTTCTTTATTTCAAGTTGATTAACCTTAAAATGTCTTAATTTTAAACTTAAGGCAGCAACACACCGGCCCAACCGTTGGACGTCTGAAGCGTTTGGAGAGACTCGGACGAGGTCGGGAACATTTCTGTTTGGTGTGTTCAGCTGCGTCTGAAGCTTTCGGAGCCATTCGAACGTTGTCTGCTCCGACTGAGCATGCGAAGTCTGAGGAGGAGGGCTGTCGGACGTCTGAGCCATTGGATTCTCTGATTTGTTGTGTGCCAGCTGAATGGCCGTTCTGATTGGCGGTGTGCTAGCGAATCAGCGCGGTGTGTGGGAGGGCAGAATACTGTGAGCGCTTTGTTTTTCTATGGACTCCGTTCCGTTATTCCCTGTTTTCATGCTTTGCAGTACTTTGCACGAGACTGGCTGTTATTATGTCCGTTCAGGACGAATTAATTTGTGTTTGGTAACGCCTCGCTGCATGTTTAGTATGCAGCTGTTTTTATCTGAAATAGTTAAGTTTCGCTTTGAGCGAAAGTAAAGAGAGTTGCGGGCATAAGCCTCTCGTTTACAACTCACAACATAAGCGCCAGCTGCTTATTGCATCTCGCGCAAGCGCAGAACATACACACTACTGTGGAGCTGACAGCACGTCGAAGCGGTGTGTTCAGTGCAACTTTTGTGCCGAACGGGTCAGACGAGAGGCAACAGAGTGGTCGGAGAGTGGTCGGATAAGGCAGTTGGACGTCTGGGCGGTGTGTGGGGGGCTTAAGAACACGTTCTGCTAATTTAAAGTCTTTTGACTTGAAACGATCAGTTAGATGAATATAGTGTACAGAGTTTAATCAACTCATGAAAAAAAACATGTATTGGTTGACAAATAAAACTGACTTCTGTGTCTGAGACAGTCATTGTTGTTTGTTTTCACATTAATGAAAATGTGTGTAACCATGATAGAGTTTAGTGGTAGTGAAACAGCAGAGTGGCAAACCTGAGGAGGACCAACTCGTCACCCACTGCCTTAATCTACCTAGTCTCTCCACCTATTTGGGGCTAGATCGCTGCGTCCAAACGTCATGGTGCTGCTACTTAATGTTTTCTGTGTTTTTGCCTTTGTGTTCATGCCCTTCTCTTTGTTGTTTTCTACAGTGATCTCCAGCACCGTTCTGCTAGGCATTGCGCTCATCTTTTCGCCTGGCTTCCTCCACACTGGCTCCACTCAACCCTCCTTCCCTGCCTACCTGCCTGAAACCCCCATCATCTCGTCCACATCACCCTCCAGCACAGTTTGTTAAATAAAGCTTCACTACTTCCTGTCCCTGTTGGTTGCATTTGGGTCCTAAAATATAATCTCAACCGTAACATTAACAGTAATATTACCAATAAATGGGAGTAGTTTCACATATTGTCTTTGTAGTGGTGCTTAATTAAGATTGCTCCAGTTCTATATGTGAATTGAAAAACTGACTCTTCTAACTGGGAAAAATTTAAAAGGAAGTCAAATTTTTTATTAACATTTGTTAACTGAACAGTTGTTGATTCAACTGAATATGTTAAGGCTAATGAATAGGTGTTCTTAAGTTTAATTTACTAAATATTTTGAAGTTGAAATGGCCCAAAATAATTTACGGTGATGAGGGTTTAACCATGGATGAGTGCTGGATACTGGGCTCCAGTGCTGAATTAAAATTGCCCACTGAGCACATGAGCCAAATGTTTTCTAGCTTGAATTTGCTTCTGTGTGTCGTGTCCCACTGCATATGCTCTTTACTGTTTAGTATAAGTGAAGTTTACATTTGGAAGATGTCACACACTGAGTGTCAGCCCTGTATCCAGCTCTCTTGATAGTGTTTTAATACTTAAAACTTAACAGTAGATTAGCTTTTGAGTTTGGCAATCGTAAAAAAACACACACCATTTTGATACGCTCTCTGAAATGAGCAATGCTGTTCTTCTTGGGAATGAAAGACATTTAACTCCAGATAAATGCTATATTGCCAGTCAATGTGTTAATAAGAGAGTGTTTGCAAGCTTGTTCAACGCAACATTTTTATGACATTATATATTTTAAGCCTTTTTGAGATTAATTTTGTCAGTCTATTAAAATCAAAACATAATCATTGAAACGGAGAACAGAACCTTCCCAGATTTTTCAAGCTGTGCATGATTCACTCGTACTGAGGAAGTTTTCAAGAAATATATTTACCAAAATGAACAACATATACATTTATACAGGATTGAACATCGGTCTAAGCCAACATTCTGCCATCTTCCATTTGCTCCCTTAATGTCTTGTGTTGCCACCACCAGGATCAACCGTCCTAATTTTCAGATGAGATCACTTGACGAGCTGGCAGAGCTGCTTTTTAACAAAGTCTTCCCTCACATATTGACATGGTGACTACATGAAGGAAAATATATATATATATTTTTGTTATTCTGAACATATCTAATTAGTGTCAGGAACAGCTAATTATCAGCAAAAACCTTTGATTTCTCACAAATGAGAGGGAGGAACGGGGCAAATGCAGATGGGTAACGTTGGTAACAGCATCTGTCTTTTACTCCCTCTGTGTCCCTCCATTCAACCTTTTCCCACCTCTCCTTTATGATTCTTCCTTTCTCTCTTTTCCCTCTCTCTGTTCATGGCTGCTTTTATTTCTCGTTTGGGATAAAGCACGGGTTGTGTGGTTGATCTGCTCTGGTATTTAGAAAGCTGATGTCTGATGCAGAGCAGTGGCCCTCTGTCTCATTAAGATGGAGCCGGCTGCTCGGCTTGAACCTCCACTGGAGAGCACAGCAGTAATTGGTAATCAGAGTGGGATGGGGCACGGCGGGCTGCATGACCTCTCCTTGCTCCGAGATGGTAAAGTATGTAAACTGCTCCACCTCGCTTTGAAGAAACATGAATGGATATGTTACTTGACAAGTACTTGGCTGTGCAACTAAAGCTGCTACTGTCTGCACAAGGCTTTACTAGTGCAGGCTTCTCATGTTCTACACAAATCACTTGAAACTGTGATTCCTACATTTTTTTGTAGTTATTACATTTCTTCAGATTCCTTGCTTCACATTTATTCTGACTCTCAGATTCCACCGGGCCTGTCACAACCACATTAGAGCTGCGATAAGGTCACTGGAGCTGATCGCGGCTGTTATAGACAATATTTTTCCCCCCGGCTGCGCCGCAGCATGTTTCAGCAGCTTCCCAGATGCGGCTCTCCTTTCTGCAAAGAAGAATACATATTGGGTCTATTTCTGATGGAAGCGGACCGCAGCAGTGTCAGTCTACACAAAGCAGATCGAGCCTCACAGGAAGTCAGACTGCAGCATGACATAGTGTATGCGGTCATACGCTGTTGATCAGTCTGACCCTTTCTGTTATCCTGTACGAGGTGCTGGTGGGCTGGAGCCAGTCCCAGCTGACACTGGGTGACAGGTCGCCAGTTCATCATCAAGCTCATATATAGAGACAAACAACCATTCACTCTAACATTCACATGTATGGGTAATTTAGGATCACCCTGCATGTCTTCGAACTTCCATAATTAAAGGAACAAGGAAACATATTCACATACTATTCTAATGCTTATTTGTGCAGTTTTATGTATGTTCTTCTTAGACAAATACGACCCTCTTTTATGAACATTCCTGTAATTTTGTAGCAATCTGCAAAACATTCCTCCCATTTTCTTCTTGTAATGTGCTCCCTATCAGCTCAACCTTTCCTCTTCTTGTTCTCCTACGCTGTCCATTGTTTCTCCTCCACTGCTCTGCCACCACACTAGATAGCTAATGTTCAAATATTTTGAATGTTTCTTATGATTTCACTTTCCTCACCCAAATTCATCCTGCCAATTCAGGGATTTGAACCAGTGACCCTCAAGTCACAAGTAACCACTAGTAACAAGCTACATGGTGATGGTAGAGGAGAAATAAAGCCCAGCAACACATTGTCCGATGGACTGTGTCCTCCAGAGAGTGGTGTAGGATTCAGTGTCTTTGGAGCCCGACCCACTTGGACTAAAAGTCAAAAGGATATTTTATATTTATATATTTATTTGTAAAAGACCTTTCATACAAGTTAGTGTAATTTGTGCTTTTAAGATGACTAACCAATAATAAGACAGTTCAAATGTGAGGAGGGAAATATTTTGAGACTAATGCACATGAGAAATATCAAATAATAAGAAAAAAAAAACTAAAGTTAAAATCCTGTAAACTGACAGCCACAAGAATGTTAAGACTTCTAGCTGCCTCAATTTTGACCATTCTGTTTCAGATTTTTCTCACATATCAAGTATGTTAGTGTAATCATAATTGTTAGTTGTTAGTTGTTGGTATTTTCTTTGAGGTTTTTTCTTGTACATCAACGTTTTAAGTCCACAGTTTGATAGTAAATCTTTTAAGGACTGACAAAAGGATGTATTTGATTTATATATTTTGTTTACCAGCACTAAAAAAAGAAAACTGCACCATCATCAACACATAAAAAAAACATATTTTCTTTGTTTTGACACTTGACAGTACACAGAAGAATGAGTTTCACAGTACCAAAAATTCAACTTACTGAACAGAATCACATCAAAGCCAGATGTGTCCAGTGAGTGACAGATTGAGATGTAGAGCAAAAAAACACAGCAGAGACTGGATGGAACCAAAGGTGGAGACAAAGAGAATATAAAATACACTTTATAGTATTGTAAATGTAAAAATAAAATCCCTGCAGCATTCCCAAACACAGCTATTCAGTTAAGCAGACACATACTTTTCAAGTGTAGGTCTGTGTTTTATTTGAGACAGAACAAAAGATTTGACACACAGGAGGAGACTGTTTTTATTCTCAGTGGAGGTGACTCATCAGGTAAAATTCAACTCCCCATCACCATCTATTTATCTGTCTTACCCTGCTGATTTGCCTTTAATGAGAGTGTTGTGTGCCTGAAATGACATGAATCAATCCTCCATCATTTGTTGTCTGCAATCAATGACAAAAAAGTGTATTTCTACAACCTGCAATTTCCCATAATTATTTTGGCCAAAGGGGCTGGGCTGTTGGTGTTGTGTGCTATGAGGGTGGCCACGGGCAGAGAAAGCCTTTCAACCTGATTTTTTCTATCATGCAATCTTTTCTCTGGCTCTAGGTGTTCAGGTCCTCCTGTAATCACCAACACTCTGCTCCAAGCCTCATTACCAACTTGGAAAAGAAAGAAGAGGGGAGAAAAATCAGTTTTCATGTGATGGTCCGATTTGCTTGAACTCCCTATGAAAAAGATCTTGGAGTTATAAATCCCACCTTATTTTGTATATCTTTACCCAAGAAAGGTAAAGTGTACCAACAGCATCTGGATAACTCTGTTCACTCATTAAGAATAAATAGGAGCATACATAGATGTCAGTTGTGTATGGCAATCAGTGTCATATTATTTCCTCAATCCAAATGTCATCTTGTACTTCATAGCATGGAGAGCAAAGATCAAAGACAAACTGGTAACAAAGTAATTGGAAGCAACCAAAAACAGAGCTGTATCTCTAAATGAAAGACTGAGACAGCAGTAGTGGCTCTGTATGGCTGCACTTAGGTACAGCACTGCTTTGAGACAAACACATTTTAAATTGTTGGCATGTTGGCATACTAACAAATGCTAATTAGCACTAAACAAGAACTACGGCTGAAGGTGATGGAAATGTCATTCGTTTTTGCAGGTATTTTGCCATGAACCAAGTACTGGATACAATGTAATATGAACCTGATGATGAGTCAGAGGATAATCAACGTGATTTGAATTCAAATAGTCTTTTTTTATTCAGAATAAAATTTTAAAGGTCCCATAGTATGCTGTTTTTCATCAATTTCACACAGCCGGGGGCGCCGCCAGGGATTTTGGGCCCCATGAAAAGAAATCTAATTGTGCCCTTGTATACGTTGGCGAAAACATTTGATGCCGTTTTATATAAAACTATGCATTTTAATGATATTTTTTACTATCATTCCCATATTTGTGAAAAGAACAACATGACATGTTATGTGGTTACTGCTCACTGCACTAGCGGAACAAATCAGAGCCGGGCCGGGGGCGGGGCAAATGACCGGGCCCTTTTAACCCAAATAATAAAGCTCATGATAAAATCATTTTACAACATACACATGCCCGCAACAGCGGAGCTGACAAGCTTCGGCACCACGGAGAGCGACTATGTTATTTGGAAGTCCATCAAGTGGACATGAAGTATAACAAACCAAGAGAACAACAAAAACATTAGGCTACATGAACACTAATAATAAAACAACACAAATTCAAAGCAGTTCAGCACCTCGGATAGCGACCGCATCATTTTGACAACCATTTTAACTATTTCAGCTCAGAGCCTGTATCAGTAGCTATAAAGTTTAGTAAAACTGGCACAGCGGCCCACATGTTCACAAACACCATTTCAATATGAAGTAGCCTACTATAGGCCTACTCACCACTATTTGAAGGGCATACGACGAGCCTTGCGCTCCGCGAACTTGTAGACGATGCTCTGTATGTCCATTTTCTTTGCTCTCTCATTCTCTATGGACAACATGGCAAGTCCACTCAGTGTCACTAAATGTAGAAGTTACTGCTGGGTGGTTGACAAGGACGGTTGGTGACGAGTTTTACCCAAAATACACTTGGAGACAATATCGGCAATCAACTTGTAAATTTGCGCGTCATAAAGTTAAATGTGAGAGTGAAAATAAAGCCAGTCATGCAGCACAACATTTTATTTCATCATTTTACACCTAATACACACATCACTAAAGTCAGTCGGTCTTGTAAAGTTTTAAGCAACCATGACTCAACCTGACTGGGGCTACCTATATAACCCCTGTATGAATATTTAAACATATAAATTTAAAAATATAAACATTTCTCTTATTGTACTGAGAGTTGTATTGAGTCACACAGTCTGCATGCAGCAGAAATGTTCTCATTTGTTCCTGCTGCAGAGCAGAAAGGTGAGAGTCCCAAACTACTGACCAAACATTCTACTTTAGTGATAGCTGAATTTGAACTATATCATATATACACATACATAGGCCCTTTTTATTTCAGAACTGTTTTTGATACATGAAAATCATTCTGAAATAAATATGGATTATAGGCTATTTTTATTTTACAGGGGGCTGACAGACAGCTGCTGGTGCCAACGATGATTCACTTGACGTATCTGTTGGAACAAAATGTTTATTTTAATTATACTCTGCCTCATTGATCATTATGTGAGAAAATAATTTGTGTTTGAATTTCTGTCATTAATAAATGTTTCATTTTTCTTTTTTGTAATGGTAAAAAGAGCAAGAGAGACAGAG
>CAEMYA010000127.1:316275-345326 GCA_903131615.1 Diplodus sargus
AAAAAGCTTCTTAACCTCCCACTTTTCTATAGGAACACATATTTTCCTACGGGCACTACATTAAATAGGCTATCCTCAATGTAAGCTAGTTTGCCATCACTGATGTATTTGTCAGATTGTCATGGACAAAGAATAGCACTCATATTCATGAATGTGTATTAAATTATTAGCATGCTAATCGCTAGTAAAGCTAATCGCTAATTAGCCATCATGCTAGGTAAACTTGCAAACTCACCTGGTTTATACTATTTTTAAATCAAATGCCAAATGAATATGTTGATTTAGATAGTTTCACTCCTTATTTAGTGAGCAGTGAGCTAGTTTCTACCTTTGTTCATTATACAACCTCCTGTACATTTTTACTGGACTCAGAATAAACTATTTTGTTTTAAGGGCAATATGATACATTTCCTGTTTGAATCTATAACTGAACTATAACCTAAAATGATTGTTATTAATGTGTTTAGCATCTGTATCACTCACTATAGGAAGGCTATAGAGAACTATACGCTCTAAAATCATTGCCTTAGGCTATGTAATTTAAATGGAGGAAATACAGATAAGTTGACATGAAGGCTATGCATATGTGAAAGATGTGCTATAAATATAGCAGCATAAATTTAACCTTTCAATGTTGCTCTCAGAGTGCACCAGAATGATGCATTTGACTTAAAAATGTACAAATTTCCAGCCATGGATTCATATCCCAGGACCCTCCTGGCATTCCCCTGAACTGAGGTCCAACAATCATTGTCTCTAAAAGTTCTGTGGGAAACACGGCTTACATTATAGTTACACTATAGTTATAGCCAACGTTAATGGCAAACACTTACGAGTTCAAAAGATCTTTACATGACTTTAATTCATGGGTTTATTTTTCATGTAGTCCCATCATTTTGAATACACAGCACACACAGCTGTATCATTTGTCTGATTCAAAGACAATGCAATCAATTCATTAGAAACACCTGTGGGTCATCAAAATGGCAGATCTGAGACTAAATGGTACCCATAAATAAGGGAAATGTACATGTTTGTGTAAAATAAAAAGTTACTGTCATTGTAATGTGCATTCTTGCTTCTTTTTATTTCCAGCATGGAAAACCACCGCAGTGACCGCACATAAGCCATTGCAGAGTTTATTTCAGTGCTGTTGCCACACAATATGTTTTTGAGGTGTCCTTACATGCAGAATCCCTTTCAGTCTGATGCACATGAAACAGAAAATGTGCAACACCTACTAGAGTTCAGGTATGAGACCCACTTTACCCAATCGTTGAATTATCTGTAGCCTATCTGCACTTCATCTCCTTGTTGATTTTTTTTTTCAATTTTTCCTCTTGCAGGAATCAGTTAGTTGGCAGCTATTAAGAAGGGCCAGGGATAGATTGGCTGCTGTAATCAGTAGGGAGCCCATTGATTTTGAATATTTTCACTTCATCACCTGTCAGGAACTGCAGTTTTTACGGGCAGGGGCAGCTTATATGGATATTCCTCTATGTGTTATAGTTGGCTTTGAGCAGCTCAATGAGGTGATCAAGGCTCTGCTTTCCAACAGTCCAGTCACCCCATTAGTTGACAATATAGCTGTAGTCAAGTGGAATGGAAGTGTGGGGCAACCTAGATTGAGTATCGGTAGGGATGTTATTGAAAGTCTTTTAAGCACCAACCTACCATTGACCACTCTGGCTAATGCTCATGGCATTTCAAGATCCACCCTTTGTAGGAGGATGAGAGAATATGGTCTCTCAGTCAGAAGTAGCTACTCTGACATTCCCGATAGTGTCCTTGATATGAAGGCAAGTATGACAGTAAATTCATGATGCCATAGAAAAATCTTTTTCTGAAAATCTTTTTCATTAATCCATTAGACCAGATATGGTTTTACTTCAGAGATGGATAAATCGGCAACCAGAACTCTTGCCACCATGTCTCCTAAATGGGCATGGTCAGAATAATAAGACAATGGCAACATTTTCCAAAGTGGGTGTGTCATATGACATAGGAGAAGTTGGATTGGGGCTTCCTTGTTCAAAATTCCACCGACTTTGCTTAGGCCCTACTAGAATCTGTGATGGTGTTTATCTACTGAGCATCTCCCGTCTGGCAGTACTTTGTTATTCATTCTTGTTGTCAACAGTTCTTCCGTGGGGTTGGGATGGAGAATGGAATTGGATAAACCACCAGAGTGGCCATATGTGACTTAATACCTTTAAACTCTATCTTTAAGGTGAGATCCATAAAGGCCAGAATGCCTGATGCTGGATATAGGCAGGTGAAAGGGGCCTGGGACACTGTGTCACATGGAGTAGTCAAGTCATCCTTGCAGCGTATTGATGGAGCAGGAATCATCTCAAGAATGATCCAGTTGACATGCATTGACAGACGGACATACTCTGTCCCAGCTCCATTGTCTCTTGTCCACATTGACGCCAATCACAAGTTCATCAGGTAGTGTTTTATTTATGAGGTTGTCTCAATTTTTACTTGATTTTTACTTTACTTGATAATGATTTCAAGCAAGCAAGTTAATGTTCGGTTTATGAGGGTTATGTCAGTGTTCCCCACAGAACAGGTAGCAATTTGTGGTGCCCCCCTGGCGCCCGTGGGGGAAGCGAGTGTCATGGTGTCGTGGCGATCAGTGGAGTCAGTCATCGGGGTCAGAGTGCGTGCAGTGGCTTTCAAACACACACTTTCTGAAGCTGCCATGTTACACCTGTATGCTTATCTATTATTCTTCAGAGTCACCTCCTGAGACAATTTTAAAGCTACAAGAAGCATTTGAAATTATTCAGCTCAATCTTAATTCTTTAAAGTAAGTTCTTTAAGAGAAGACAACTAAAAACATTTTTACCAGAACCCTGTCTGGTTTCATTCCTCAGCCCAGCTCCATACATTACAGGGCATGACAGTAGAATTAGTTTGCTCACACAAATACCTGGACTTTATGTTGGAGGAAGACATGTCTTTTAAGTTTCATGCTGAGAATAACTCACCGAGATGAATGAACAGAACTATATTTATATTTCAAAATTGCATTGGGGGAAAAAAAGCGGAATCAATTTGTGGCCCTCGATGTTGATTCTGTGGCGCTAAGTCACACATTGGTCTATGGATGGGAAACACTGTAGTTAGGTTTATGATTGGTTGGTGTCAGAAAGGCCGCTTGAAGGTCCAATTCGCTTTGACAAAAAAAAAAATGGTCTAACCACAATAGCACTTTAGTGCAAAGATGTTTTTATTTTCGCCATAGCAAACACCGCCACTCAGAAGTGAAAGTGGCCCCCAATGGATCCATAAGTGCAAATTCCAAGCACAAACAACAAAAACAAGCAAAACAATCAAACAAATAAATAAATAACTAACTAATACCAACACTTAGGTTTTTCAGCTCAATAGTACCTACTCCTTTTAGGTCTCAGCCTCAACACACCCCACCAGGATTCAGCAGCCAGCTTTTAAACCTTTAACCACACCCCCATGGACTGAGCCAAAACATGCAGGGATGTCACAAAATAATTCATCATCAGAATACAGGGTAGAAATAGGCAGATGATATAAAAACAGCAATCACACAATATGAAACATAGATTTTCAATCACCTGTATGACACACAACTACATTTCATATCTTCCAAGTTCATATCTGCTCTGCGCCAGCTTATCACCCTGATTATTTCCCCCTCCACCTGAGCTCACCTGAACTCAGATTTTCCCGGGACAACTTCGCTCAAAAGGCGTCACTATAGCGCTCGTCTGGTTTGTCCCGACGGAGCCCCCATACCCCGGAAGCGGACGCCCGGCCACACGCACAAACCCAGCAGACAATCTTCCGGTCTAAGATGATAAGTATCAACCAAACTAAACAGTTGTTGAATTGTGATTTATACCATTACATAGATGATCGAACTCGCTACTCTCAGTTTCATTTTACAGAGGGGAAACTTACGTGATTTGTGTGCGTGTGCGTGTGTGTGTGCGTTATGAAAGGGTACAGTTAACCGCTACACAGTGCGTGCACTCACTGCCGCAGCTAACGTGAACAGAGGGAAATATGGCTATGTGTAAATGAGTGTTAGGAGGGAAAGGCTGCCGTGTTCAGTGACAGAGCCCACTGTCACAGTTGGATAGGGTGATGTTCAAACAGCATATCACGGTGGATACAAGAAAATTGCACATTTCTTATCAATGGTTGCCTGTCACAGAGATAATATCCAATCTGATAATTTTAAGGTACAACATAGCGGTGTTCGGAGATATTGATGGCTTTTCCCGGAAGGTAAAGTTGGCTTTACCATTTTTAAATTGAACTACTGGTTTTCATGCTGTTTACATTTTTAGTTTTGTTTGGAATGTAACTTTTTTAATTCCTATCCTCAATCAGGTTTTGTACCTCAATGCGGCTGGGAATAATAAGGCTGAGACTGGTTTGAGGTTTTTCATGGAGAAAGTGCAGAAACATGGCTGGCCATCAAGGTAAGTAAGGACCTTTTCCCTCTTTCTGGTTTAAAATAGTATTGCTTTCAAATTAATCTCACAATGCTCTTTTTCATTCAGAGTACACGGTGACCAAGGCGTAGAAAATGTGGAGATAGCAAGATCCATGTACACTGTGCGAGGAACAGGTCGTGGCAGCCTTATAGCTGGGAAAAGTGTGCACAACCAAAGGTGAAGATGGTCTATGTTATTACTTTCCTCTCAATCCAGGGTTCACATTGCCTCCTACCTACAGTTAGCTACATCCATCCCAACAATTTGCCAGATTGCAAGTCCCCCAAACTACGGGGGTATTACATATGCATCCTGGGGGGAGCCTTGTCTGTTATTTTCAGGCATGAAGAACTGCTCTACAGATATCCTATGAGATATTTCCTGAAGTAGACTGCTATCTAGTGGAATAGACAAGAAGCCACAGCTGATACTAGTCCAGACTACCGTTTTACCAAAAGCATTACTTCTGCCCTTGGCGTCGATTGGCTAATCATTACAATTGTGGTGCTGATTAGTCTATTCAAATTCAGAGTGGAAAAGACACCTTCCTTTACACTAGACCAACCGTCAGTCAATTGGATTCTAACTTTTGTAGCCAGGCTAATGTTATTGTGTACATACTGGTATTTTTTCTTCTCAGTGCAACTGACCACTTTACCATGTAACTTATTTACAGAGTGGAACGACTGTTGAGAGATGTGTGGAACGCTGTAACATCTCAGTACTACAACATGCTTCACACCTTGGAGGAAGAGGGGTGTGTAGACCTATCAAATACCGTTCACCTCTTCTGTCTTGGGTACGTTTTCATTCCACGTCTACAAGCAGACCTTCAAAACTTTGTAGAGACATGGAATTGTCACCCTCTGAGGACCGATGCAAACCTGACACCTAATCAGCTTTGGAGAATTGGGAGGATGCAAGTACAAGTGGTGCAAGTACGGTGCAAAAGCCAGATCTGTCTGAGGTTTGTCCCTAGCATTGCAGCATGCAACACATTAGTTTTTAAAGCGGGTTATACATACATATACAGAAGTATCTAGATAACTACAACCTATGAACATAGTATGAATATTCAATCTCACAGTACGTTAGAAGACAATTGTTACAGTACTATTTTGTTTGACTTTGTATTTTCTATTACAGATGGAACACTTGCATGACCAGGAAGCTTGTGGTGCTGATCCAGAACATGGAATCATAGTCCCAGAAACTGCATGCCCCTTGTCAGCTGAGGCTCTTGCTGCCTTACAAGATATTAACCCCACAGCAGATTCCTCTTCTCTTGGGAAGGATATTTATATGCATGCTCTTCAATTGGTCTCATTCCTTATGTAAGTGCTGGATAAGCAGTTTACAAAACATAGCATTTGTTTGTTTTGTCTTGTTCATGCTTTTTGTTTTGTATTATTGAACACATTTGACCTCTTTGGATTTAAAGTTTCTTGTAAGCCCAAATGGGCTGGGCTTTTTGAAACGTGACACTTAAATTCAATCAATCAATCATAGCTATCATTACCTAACAGGACAGTTTCGCTGGCATTACTGATTGAAGATGTGGCCGCTTACATCACCTAAATTCTGGTCACCCTTCATCTCTCTCTTCATCTTCCTCTTCCATCCATCTCCAAGGATGCAGCAAAGCTGGTGAAGGCGGTGATGTGGGGTTCCAACTACAAGAGGGCCTAATGGCCATATCCACACAGCACCTCTTCACACAAGCAACTAGAGGGTGACATGGGAGTGAATTTTCACTCCTGTCCTGTCCCACTCCCACAGAAAAAAAATCTTGTCCCGTCCCAATCCCGGGCCAGAGTAAAACAAAAAACCCTGTCCCATCCTGCTCCCATCCAGAATGACTCCCACTCCCGTCCCGCCCCCATTTTTTTTTTTTTATTCTTCTAGTCTTTAGGCAATACACTGAATTTTATTTGATCTTCTCCCCATTCTTTTTACATTACTTTGTGTTCTGCATTGTTATTTCTAAACATATGGCAACAGGAACAGTTCATCTGTGGTAATATAGGGAGGCATTTATTGCCTTAATCCAAACGAAAAACCTTCACTAAAGGGGACAAAACATAAATAATACATGGCCTGTGGTCCCTATAGTTTTTCTAGGGAGGACCACCTGCTAATTGCTAAATCTGAATGAATTTTCATGACGTGTTTTTGTGATTGTTCCTTTAAATTATTAATACATTTAAAACCTGGACAGAATTTTAGCAAAGTTCATACGTAAATAGAAAGATGGATGGATATATTTCTCTCCTCTCTCCGTTTCTTTAGTTGATCGTTTACTTCCGCATGATTGTTCATGTGCTTGAACATATCTGTAGCGTTACCACTGTATTTTACTCCCCTTTTACAACTGATACAGGTCGCCGTTGTGTCATTATCGGCCTGAAAATATAATCACACGGCGCTCCTCTTCCTCTCTGCCACTCCTCGGCCCCGTCTATGTGTTGCTTGCATGCAGCTGGCTGAGCTGCGTCAGTGCTGCTCCGCTCTGTGAGGAGCGGCACTTGAAAGCAGCGGACACCGACAGCAGGTCGCCACTTTGCTTTACATAATGAAACCGCTGCAGTGCATAAGGGAGAGAAACTTAAACTAAAGTATCAATCTCATTACACTGGTATCAATTACATATCAGTACCAACGCTGGTATCAATATTTGGATACGATCCGCCCACCCCTGGTTCCCGCTCCCGTCTGCTCCCGCACTATACTATACACTATACTACTAGCATGTCAATCCGCTGTTCTAGGAGGCTCCAGCCCACAAGTGCTTTTCTGTGACACATTTTCTTTTTATTCTGGTAATAAACTGATAGTCAGTGATCTTACCCACTGTGTGCATTATTACTTTTATCATTATTACTATAATTTTGCACATAACCTATTATGGACACAATGTATGAAGAGTAGTATTTACCAACCATCCAGCATGTGCACTGTCGACAATGAATAAAGCTTAAAAGCATTACTTTTCTTATTTATATTTAGAATAGGGCTGAGCCCTTATGCTGTATGTACGCGTATGTACTATTGCAGTAACTATGAGCTGCTACCAGATGGTGTAACACTAATTCCTGATTGACCTGTCAAGATCAACCAGCTAACTTGTTGTCCTGCCATCTGGTGTCGGTTTAGTTATTGCAATAGCACACAAATCCATGTAATTGAATGGCACCACACCAAGCAATCATGTGCTACCTTTTATCAATAGCCAATACAAATAGCCTACTCAATCAAAACTTGAGGGGAATGCAGTTTCAATTGATTAACTGGTGCAAATAGCCTATTAGCCCATGTATTAACTTAATTCTCCATTGACAGACCTGCTCACAACGGACAGCATGGTCAGGGTTTCTGAGGTACAGTTTATAATTACAGTTCGCATAAATGTATATTAAAGTATTATGTTAATCATTAAATAGACTAGTTCATTTCAGTAATTACAAGAAAAGCTGAAAGTAGAAGTTAAAGATTTATTTCGCATTACACATGCGTGAAATTAGGATATATCCATTATGCATGGTGAAATGGTGAACATGGAAAGCAGTAACGCAAGCATAATTAATAAACATGAAGAAAAGTATTGCCACATATAGTAATCCTTCGTCAGAATGATGGACCCCTTCCTTCCAGAAAACCCAATGATGGCCAGTGGTCCAAACAGTTTATTATATACATATTTATCTATTTTCTCTATTAGAAACAAAGATATACCGTGTTGACCCGAATATAGGACGACCCCGATTATAAGACGACCCCTCTTTTCAAGACCAATCTTCAGAAAAAAACTGTTAGCCAAAATTCGTTTCTCAGTAACAAACTAACATAACGTCCTGTCAATCTCTTGGAAGCGGCACCTTAGAGGACCATGATAAGCTTTTATCTTACCGTTAACGTTTTCAGACGGTCTTTTTGGACCCGCCATCTTCGGATGTTACACTCCGTAACTCCATATTTCTTGGCTGGCTGACAGTTGTTTGGCGCCTCCGCTGCATTGACCACAATTAACTTAAAATTTGCATCATAGCTTTGCCTCAGATGTGTAAACTTGCCCCACTTCTGATCCACTTTCCTCTGTACAATCACCGTGCCTCTCCATTTTCATCTCTCGTCACTTCTTCTCCGCTGTGATTGACAGATGACACCAGCCACAGTGTCAGTGACGTCTCTACAATAAGCTGGCGCCCTCTGCTGTTACGGTCGTGTAGCGACCCAAACAACTATCAGCATGTGTCAACGGTTAGACCCCGATTATAAGACGACCCCACTTTTTCACATCATTTTCATCGAAAAAAACCTCGTCTTATATTCGGGTCAATACGGTATATGGTTTTACAGACAAAGGCAAATATGTGTGGTAACATTGTGGTTTATAGTCCTTGAAAACAGAAAATGTCCTTTTACGTGAATTTCTGAGGACAGCCTTGCTGGCATAACTTCAAGTCCACTATAACTCGAACCTCACTCACACAATAGCATCAACTATAATGATCTTTAAAATCTATCAAAAGACCATAAGTCTAGGAATAATAAGAGACTTCCCAATCGAACAGAAGCATACCAGGAAGCTAATACATTGAACTGTAAATTACCAAGAACAGATTTCTAAAAAATCCTCATGGTGTGCTGTTGTTTATTTTGTTAGTTAACGAATGGAAGTTTCTTTTTTTTTAAAAAGCAACGTGGGTGTCTTAAAAAATGACAACTTAAAACACAATAGATTAACCCTCACATACTGATCATATTCTTTCTCTGCCCCAATTCAAGTTCATAAATTCCCCATCAGTCGTTAATTAATAGTTGATTAATTAATTCTGCTAGAATATAAATGATACAGTAACATGTTTTAATGGTGATTTTTGAATTTTTTTATGATGAATACAGGTCAAATTTTAACATTTTTTTTATATAAAAATGTGTATCAGCTGCATTTAATTTCCATTTCTTTGTATATCTAGAGTCACATTCGACCAATTCCACCAAGCAGAAATGTGTTTGTACAGCTCTGAAATGTTAAAATTGGTCAAATTTGACCCTGAACAGTATGTAAAGGTTAAGACCATGCTATGCAAGTTCCCAACTCCCCTGTGGAATCTGGCCATATTCGAGGATATAACATGTGGACTTACACACGTGCATTACAATGCATTATGCTCTGTCAAATCCTGCACCATATTTAACCCTATTTGACCATTTGTATCATATTTGATACACGAGTTTCAGAGACCTCTATCTTATCAACATAATCAATACTTTCCTTAAAAACCTGTTGTATATCACCTGATACATGTATTCTGCCTACTAGTGGAGAATCATTCAATTGCAGGCAGTGGTGGGGCTTTTTTTGGTCTTTTCAAAATGGACGCCTTCACTAAATGATCCACACACTTTTGGGAGGAAAATCTTTGCTAATTTTCAAGAAGATACAGTAAGAAAAACATTTATATTGTTACATTTTTTTTTAAATAAAGACATCTTGTATTGAAACAATGCATAGTTACTAAATAAGTCATTCTTTATATAGAGTTAAATCGTGTTTAAAATGTGTGTATCAAATTTGATACTGCAGGTATATGAGGTGCTTTATCCCTGAACGGTCATGTGACATTTTTGTCATGTAATCTACATCATGCCTACCACAATACAAGCACACACTATTTTGATGATTTAATTAATCTAATTAATGACTGAAATGCCATCTTAAAATACATTTTGGGGTATTTTCACAATAACAATTCCCCTGAAATCATAAACGCTATGCTCTATTGACCAATGTGTTTTTAGTGTAATTTTAGATGTCAAAAAGAATAGAGGAAGAAGAGAGAAAAAGAAAGTACATTGAAAATATCATCAACACGATAGTTGATGGCAATTCAAGTGACATCGAGCAGTTAGGGGAAGATGATGAGGAGGAGGATGAGGACTGGACTCCTCAGGCCATGCATGATGATGGAAGTTCAGAGAGCAGTGATGAGGAAGAGTATCAAGAGGAAAGTGTAGCCCAGACAAGCATGGAAGTTGAGGTCCCAACAAGAACAACACAGGACCCAATTGGAAAGGAGTCAGTAAAGGGCAATGCAGTAAGGAAAGAATACAGATGGAGAAAATTGCAATATCAAGCTCCATCTGTCGATTTCATTGCATGTGTTGAGAAAGGCACAGAGGACAGGTGTGACTGGACACCATACATGTATTTCAAACAGTTTGTCACTGATGAAATGCTACAGGAAACTGCAGAACAAACAAACCTCTACAGTGTACAAAAAGAGGGCAAGTCAGTAAACACAACTGCCCAAGAGATGGAGCAGGTTCTAGGCATGTACATGCATATGGGGTTAGTACAGATGTCCTCTGTGAGAGCCTATTGGGAGATGGAGGCAAAGCTCCCTGCAGTTTGTGATGTGATGTCTCGAGATCGATTTCTGAAATTGCTGACACTGATTCACTTTCAGGACAACCTCAGTGTGTCTGATGATGCAAAGAAAGATAAACTGTGGAAGCTCAGGCCATGGTTACAAAAACTGCGAGAACAGTTTCTCTACATACCTCCGGAAGAATGCCATGCAGTAGATGAAATTATGGTGCCATTCAAGGGAAAATCTCATCTTCGTGTCTACATGCCTGCAAAACCTCACAAATGGGGTTTCAAGATGTGGGGACGTGCTGGACAAAGTGGCTTTCTTTATGACTTCGATGTGTGTCAAGGTGCAGCAAATCCAGACAGAGAAAAGTCTGAAGTTGGTGTTACAGGAGAGGTTGTGCTGAAAATGACATCAACACTCCCAGCAGGGAAAAATCAGAAGGTCTTTGCGGACAACTACTTTACATCAGTTCCCCTGGTGCAACACCTAAAAGAGAGAGGAATCCACTACATTGGCACGATCCAGATGAACAGGATGAAAGACTGCACCATGATGGAAGAAAAAGAAATGAAGAAAAATGGAAGAGGGTCAATGGACTTGATAGTGAACCAGGACAACAACATCATTGTAAGATGGTACGACAACAAAGCAGTGAACCTGATTTCCTCTTTTGTTGGCATCGAACCTGTGGGTAATGTGAAACGCTGGGATCACAAATCCAAAACTCACATAATGGTTCCCAGACCAGCCATTGTTGAAACATATAACAAGTTCATGGGAGGCGTTGATCTCCTTGAGATGCTGTCTGCACTCTACAAGTTCAGCTTCAAATCCCGAAGATGGCACATGTACATCTGGTGGCACACTGTTACAGTGGCAGTCATCAATGCGTGGAACCTCTACAGAAGAGACCAGAAGATGCAAGAGCCCCAGAAGAAACCCATGGCTCTGCGAAGGTTTCAGGCTTTGGTTGGCACCTCTCTCACAAGTGCAGGAAAGGCCAAAATCAAGTGTGGCAGACCACTGTCCTCTCCAGAAACGACTCCAACACCACCCCGTAAAAGGCCAAGCTGCAGTGTGCCTCTTGATGTGAGAAGGGATGGCATTGATCATTTTCCAACATGGGAAACCCGACAGAGATGCAAGCACTGCACTGGTAATCACTTCTCACATGTCTACTGTGAGAAGTGTAAGGTGCATCTTTGCCTGAACAAGGACAGAAACTGTTTTTGTGCCTACCACAAAGGGAAATAAAAAGGCTGTGAAAAGTTTTATGGAAAAAAAAAATCAAAGAGAAAAGCTGCCTGATGTTCTGTGATTTCAAAATTGTTATGGGCATGGTTTGTTTTGTACCTAAAATTAACATTGTTGTGAGCAAAAAGTAGCAAGAAATGCCTAATGTATCAAATGTGATACAAAAATTATCTCATAAACGAAATGACATGGAATTTTTTTTTTGTAGATTTTGTTATAAGGTTTAATAAACATCTCAGTTCCAAAAAATTATAATTTTCTGACTATTCTTTGATGGGTCAGGCTTTACAGGGTTAATGGCTGTTGTCATGACGTTTTTGAAAGAGTCTAGTCTGACATGTGTGCAATAGGGAATGTTATGGTGTCTGTGCAAGCGCTGACTGTTGGGTAACAGATTGTGTGGTCAAGCATCTTGTGACAATCATGGCCAAACTTCACTGTGATCTTGAAGTTCTGGCGATCAGAAAGAAGAAGATGTCTGTGGGCTTGACCCGTAATCCACTGCATCACTGAGGGGACAGTTGTGGTGTCTTCAGACGTGGCATCTGGTTCAGCAACTTGAAAAAAAACAAACTCCAGTGAGTATTCATATTGGCTTACATATGATGTAATGCTCATTAAAGCATTTTAACACCGTAACTCAAACACCAGACTGGGTCGCTGTGGAGTGACGAACCCTCATGCCAAAATTAGACTAACCACCCTCTGGAGTGGCGGCCCAAATATGACTACCCTATGGAATCAGGACATGTTAGAAATCTGGCGGGACGGAGAATTGAATCCCAGTCTCTGGTGGGCAGCTGCATCAGACCTCTAGAGACCTCAACTGTAATATCATTATCGAGGATAGTTTGGTGAACATTAATTGTATAATACAACAATCAAAACATCTAAAACTGTTTTATAATCCAGTCAGTCCTAAAACTTAAACGCACTGTTGTTATTAGCAGTGATAAGCTCGGGTCCAGGACGTGATCCAATGACAGCTTGCCAGATACTAGAAAGTCGTAGCACCACTGCTGGAGGAAACGTGTTGCAGATCCACCTTGGGCAATGCTTGTAGCAAAGATTTCACCCGCAATCCTATAAAAGACAATATGGGAGTTAATACAGAAAGACAAATAACTTCCAGCTTTTTAATCACTAGGCTAAAGATGTTAACAAAGCCAACAAACCCCCCCTCCCCTTCCCTTCCATCAAATCCCATCACTGCAAATACAAAAAGAGATGTTCATCAAAGTCATTCACAGAATATTTGGGCATTTTGGACTTCCCACCTTCAAAAAAGCATTGTTCAATCCCATATACCATTGCTTAGAATCAACAAAACAATTAAAACCATTAGACAAGACACCGCAAATGTTATACTGTATAATATTGTCAAATTGTTTTTTAAATGCATTTCCCCTTTTTAAAAGTAACTAATGAATGGCCACTACTCACTGGTCAGAAACTCTTTTCTAAGGGACCATGATCACATCTTCCTCACTGTGAAAAATACCACATCTGAATAACCCTCTCATTGTATACAAATACAGTAAGGTAGAGGTCTCACCAAAATGAAAATTTAGCCATTATCTAGTCACCCTTGTGTCCATGGAAAGGCATGGAAAGGCAGGTTAAGGCAGCTCCGTCCGCACAAGGGCGTCTAGATAACGGGTGCATTTTCATTTTGGAGTGAACAATCTCTTAAAAGCTACATGAATAAAAACTCGGACTTACCATGAGATATCATCCGTGTCAGTATGGAATTCCCTCTCAGGTGAGGTTGTGTCCTCGGTTCTCTAAGAATAAAGACATTAATGTAGTAACAAATCAAGTCCATATCAGCTCTCCCCATATCATTCAAAAAAAAATAATTAGATAATTAAAGCAATACATACAACATCCTGAGTGAACACAGCAAGACACCCCAAGAAGAAATTTAATATCCCAAATTCCAGAAAAATGTTCACCTCCAAGTCTGGGCTGGTGTGGCTAGCACATTTATGGTCATGTAGAGCCAACATTTGGAGAGGCATCTCTGCAAAACAGTGATGGCAGCTGGCCTTGGGCATCAAAGGAAACTCTGGGAGTGGCGACAACTACATAATAAATAAAATATTATTTAGACAGTGACTGAATTTAGTTAAACAGTGAGGACATTTTCAATGTCACCAAAGGAAATGGGAGACTGTCCTTATTTTAGAAAATAGTGGATCCATAAGGTCAATAACCAATACATATGATGGGTGCAGACCTCTACCTGGCCATTTTACACTGGGCGGAGCTGCGCTTAATCTGACTTCCTGTGGGCCTGGAGGAACTGGCCATTTTACACTGGCTGCCCTGTCGCTGTTCTTGTGGAGGAATGGCTGATGAAATCAGGGCAAGTAGCTGCCTTGCCCTCTCCTGTGTCTTAGCTGCATTTAACTGAAAAGGGATTTTAGTTTAGATGTACAAACATATTTAAAATTGTACCAATGTACTTAACTAGAAAACATTTTTCAATGGCTTAGACCTGCAATTTACCTTGTCAGCTCTAGACCTCGGCTAGATGGTAAAAAATATTTAGAATAAGCCCTGTGTAGCTGAGTTTGCAAGCTACACATGCAGTGTAGATAATGTGTAGTGCAACAACCATACAAAGACTATTTTACACAAAACTAGGTGGGACACTTTCAAACGGTATATCAATCACTGTCTAACGTTAGCTAGCTATAGGGTTACCACCTACCATGCAGACTAGCTGAAAGTTGTCCAGGAGGCTGTATATGATGAACAAGCAGTTACTCTTCAGGTGCTTTGAGGCTAGCAAGTGCAAAGGTAGAAACTAGCTCACTACTCACTAAATAAGGAGTGAAAACTACTAAATCAACATATTCATTTGGCATTTGATTTGAAAATAGTATAAACCAGGTGAGTTTGCAAGTTTACTTAGCACGATGGCTAATTAGTGATTAGCTTTACTAGCGATTAGCATGCTAATAATATAATACACATTCATGAATATGAGTGCTATTCTTTGTCCATGACAATCTGAAAAACACATCAGTAATGGCAAACTAGCTTACATTGAGGATAACCTATTTAATGTTTAATCTTCAGTGATGTTAGCTGAGCTGAACTCCACATTACTAACCAGTTAAACCTCCTTTAATACCTCTGATCTGTTACTCTCTAAACTGTTAGGGCTAGACAGTCATTCCTATGATGGGAATGATTTTGATTACCAACTTGTTCAGCTAACTACCCATCAAGTTGTGAGTGTCATCATCTGACCCAAACATTGGAGTCTCCGCGCTCAGCTAAGGCAGCGCATCTATGCCGGTGAATCGACAATGGTGTAATGATTCAGTTCGGCTTCCAAGACGGCCAATAGGAACGTGGCCCCACCTATGACATTATTTTCACAGCAAGAGCAAAATCATGACATGAGAGCAAGAAATTGCATCCAGAGCAAAGACTTGAGCAAAGGTTTTGAGAGTGGGAAGAACAATGTTATGAGAGAAACACATTTTTTTTGAGAGAAAATGTTTTCACACTGATAGCAAAATATATATATTCGAGAGTTCGAGATTTAGCACAAATCTAACTCCATACCAACATCCTCTTCCTTATCTCTTAAAACCTATGAAGACTCACGAATGTATCACATTTCTCACTATGTTGGTTTCTCTCTCTTTCATCTCATTAAGTCAGAATTCTGACTTTAATCTCAGAATTCAACTTTAATGTCAGAACTAAAAAAAAATGTCAGATGTGGCCCTTGGTCCAGTAGGTGTCACTCTTGAGGGTCATAGCCAAAATATCACTTTTCAGTGAGGGACAGGTGTTGCCAAAAGGATGAGAGCATTCTGAGAAAAAAGTAAGAATTCTGAGATTAAAGTTAGAATTCTGAGATTAAAGTCAGAATTATGGTTAATCTCAGAATTCTGACTTCAAAGTCAGAGATAAAAATGTGCATAAATCTGACTAAAAACTTTAATTATGAGATTAAAGTCAGAATTCTGAGAAAAAAGTCAGAATTAGGTGTCACTCTTGAGGGTCATAGCCAAAATATCACTTTTCAGTGAGGGACAAGTGTTGCTAAAAGGATGAGAGCATTCTGAGAAAAAAAAGTAAGAATTCTGAGATTAAAGTTAGAATTCTGAGATTAAAGTCAGAATTCTGAGATTAAATCAGAATTCTGAGATTAAAGTCAGAATTCTGAGATTAAGTCAGCATTCTGAGATTAAAGCCAGAATTATGGCAAATCTCAGAATTCTGACTTTAAAGTCAGAGATAAAAAAAAGTGCATAAATCTGACTAAAAACTTTAATTATGAGATTAAAGTCAGAATTCTGAGAAGAAATTTCACTAATCCTATTCCGAAGTTATAGGAGCCATTCCTAGATAACATATATGAGACTAAATGTTTTCACACTGATAGCAAAAATATTTATATTCGAGAATCTTAGATTTAGCACAAATCTAACTCCATACCAACATTCTCTTCCTTATCTCTTAAAACCTATGAAGACTCGTGAATATATCACATTTCTCACTATGTTGGTTTCTCTCTCTTTCTTCTCGTTAAGTCAGAATTCTGACTTTAATGTCAGAATTCGACTTTAATGTCAGAACTAAAAAAAATGTCAGATGTGGCCCTTGGTCCAGTAGGTGTCACTCTTGAGGGTCGTAGCCAAAATATCACTTTTCAGTGAGGGACAGGTGTTGCTAAAAGGATGAGAGCATTCTGAGAAAAAAGTAAGAATTCTGAGATTAAGTCAGAATTCTGAGATTGAAGTCAGAATTATGGTTAATCTCAGAATTCTGTCTTTAAAGTCAGAGATGAAAAATGTGCATAAATCCGACTAAAAAACCTTAATTCTGAGAAAAAAGTCAGAATTCTGAGAAGAAATAACATATATGTAGGATGCTAATTGGTCCAGTAGGTGTCACTCTTGAGGGTCATAGCCAAAATATCACTTTTCAGTGAGGGACAGGTGTTGCTAAAAGGATGAGAGCATTCTGAGAATAAAGTCAGAATTCTGAGATTAAAGTCAGAATTCTGAGATTAAAGTCAGAATAAGTTGGTTTCTAATGTGGTTACTGTAATCATTTTGATATTATGAACCAAAATCTGTTTTCGATTGACATTACAAAATTCTACTCTGCTATGATGAGTTATAAGGACATAAGGAAATGTCTGAATCATGAGTGTATTTTATGTTAAACAGTGATGATTTACTTGTGATGATTTACTTGTGATATTTCTTCTATTATTGTGTTTTATTTTAGACGTGCTAAACTGTTTTATTCGGAAGAGGATTAGGGCCACGTGTGAAATCTTGACTTAAAAGTCAGAATTCTGAGAATAATGTCAGAATTCTGGAAAAAAGTCAGAATTCTGAGATTAAATTCAGAATTCTGAGAATAAAGTCAGAATTCTGAGATTAAAGTCAGAATTTTGAAAACAAGAGTCAGAATTCTGAGATTAAAGTCAGAAATCCGAGATTCTGACTTTTTTCTCAGAACTCTGAGATAAAATTCAGAATTTTGAGAGAAAAGTCAGAATTCTGAGAAATTCAAAACTGACAAAATAATTTCACATGTGGCCCTAATCCTCTGTCACAGTTATAGGAGCCATTCCTAGATAAAATATGTGTAGGATGCTAATTGGTCCAGTAGGTGTCACTCTTGAGGGTCATAGATCATGTAAATGGCAAATGGCCAATGACATATTGTTGCACACTGTTCTTGTTATCAGATTATGGGTGTATTGTGCACAAATTTAATCTGTGCTTTGAAAAAAAACAATTATGGATGTGCATAAAGCTGTTGTCAGGCCTGTGGAGGCTATTGTACAATCAGGCAATGCAAACAATATTGCAAAAAGTGTGGTTTAACAAAATGTGGAGTAACCAATATGAGCGACATCAGCGACATCTGCACTGTAATGCAAAGGCTGCCACAAAAACACTGAATGAAGACAAAGATTTTTTCTGTGCTCAAATTGTAATGTCACTAAGAAGCTGCAGTACATGCAAAAGTGAGATATGTCGAGCAACATGAGAGCTGTTATATCCAAGCTGCCACTCAAGTTGAGAGAGCAATGGAGGATCGTTGCACGTGACAACATGGAAACATCAACATGCAGGGCTGTTTTTTTAGAGTAGTTTGCATTCATTGAAAAACACGTCAGGATTCTATCACACACTCTATTTGGTGACTTTTCAGGATTCACCATCTGGGGCAGCTGGTTCAAAGGCAGTCAGCAGGCAGAGGTCGCAACCTGGAAAAAGAGTTCAAGGAAACAGCTTTGCCACCAGCCATTGCACCTGTACAGCCAGTTCGCGTACAAAATCATGGCTTGGCATGAAGGTCTACATGCGTTTGTGGCTTGCAACATCACTCAATGGAAGAATGTCAACAGTTTAAAAGGAATAAGCACAGTGTTAAAATAGAGTTTCTAAAGGAGAAAGACTTGCTTTGGCTGCTTAGGTTCTGGAAATACGAGTTGGGACTGAAGTAACCAGTTAACCTGCCAGACATATAGGTGGAGTCGTCCCACCAGCTTTATATTTACAAAAGAGAGATACCAAACAAACCTACAGACCATCCTGAAATGCCAGTAGCATGTAACATCACAGCATCTCATAAAACTGGTGGTCACACAGGGGCCAGAAAACATCACTGCGTTCTCTCCATCCTACCTGTACAAGTCAAATCCAGCAAGGGAGCCCGGATAGTGCACACGTATACATTCTCAGATCTTGGTAGTACAGTCACCTTCTGTTCAGAAAACCTCATACAAAGACTCAATCCAGTTGGTACACATACCCACTTTTCTATTACAATCTATGGGTCAGAAAATAGCTGTGCCTGCATATGATTGTTCATTAATGCATAAATAACTGAAAAGTCACACAAGTGAGGTTGTGCTAAAAAAAGGACACTAAACATGGCAAGAACAGTTTTTTGAAGGTGAAATATAAAGGGAAAATCCAAAGTTGTCAAAAACGGCCAATTATACCTTGGACTTCTGAGGGTTAATCCACCATTCACAAATGTCGCTGATGATTATTTTGGTTTCACTGAGATAAGAGGGGGACAAGGAACAGCCAAGCGTTATGGAATAGTATTCACCTGCCTGGCCAGCAGAGCGGTTCTGGAAGTGATGAAGTGTCTGGGAGGCCTGCACATTCTGAGCTGTGATTTAACGATGACAAGTTGTTTTTCCTGATGATGAGTTGAGAAATGTGGCCGGTGAGGGGTTTACATGTCTAGGTGCCCCCGGAGTCATTAATCAGCTCTCTGTGTGTGCGTTAAAGGTTAACTGAGTTTGGCACTCATGGCAGATGTTTGGAGATGCATTTCCATGGAGGGACAGAGAGATGATGCGGTCAACTTTAGGGGGTAAGGAGTGGCACCAGCAGAGTTAAGGCGGATACACACTACAGGATTTTTCAAATCCTTACAGATTAGGAGACGACACATTTGATGATAACAAAAGACAGATCGCACAAGATCTCTCTCTGCTGATCTTATAGTGTGTGGTGTTCTCTGTAGTGCACACCACACACAGACTGATTCTTCAGCAGAGTATCAGGTTCAATATTACAAATCTCGCGTGATCAGACGTGACTTCAGTGTAAACAAACATGGCGGACGAACCGGAAGATGCAGTGGTGGTTGTTTTAGACCTATTACTGACTGAAAAAACAAAACCGAACCAAAACGACTTTGGAAAAAGTCATGGAGACAGCGAGAGGGTGGGCTGTATGCGTTACAGCGCGAGTTGGAAGTGAGTAAAAATTGTCACAAGTATTACAGATAGCTTCGAGTGCAGCGCTGTGCGCTCTGCTCCCCGGTACTGCGAGTCACCATGGCAACAGGTAAACAAAAGGCTCAGCTCACGTCTTGATTTGCTGTTGGTCCGGTACACGTGACATCACACGCTGTCCTTGCTCGGCTCCGCTCGGAACACCCCACACAATACAAGATTTCCAGTCGCAGATATTAAATATGTTCATTATTTACGATCTCTCCTTCCGACGCCTTCCGAGCGGATCTGACCCGACAAAATCACTCTTAACACACCACACACCACAGGACAATCGGACACGATGTCCTTTGCAAACATCAGATAATCGGGCCTTCGCTGGCTTTGATCGTAAGGGGGGAAATCGGGACAAAATCGCCCCGATTATCCTGTACTGTGTACCCGCCTTTAGGTGATTTACAGAAGATGAGCTATTCCAGATGGAGTGGAGACAGATCAACTCCTCTTTCTCCTATTGGATAGATGGGCGCTCACTCCACCAAAGTGAACAATTAGAAGAAGTACGTAGGTGCAGGCGAAGGGACTCTACAAAGTCCGGCACAGGCAGAGAAGGTGAGGTGGTAACTTGTAGATTTCCTAATATCAAGGGTTCGAGAGGATTTCTGGGAGAGCAGAGTGCAGAGCATTGGGCATAACTTACCGACACCTTTGATGAAGACAGTCCAGAAACAGCAGTGGCCAGCATCCTGGTTACAGATTTGCACTTAGGGCATTTATCAGACGCTTTTTGTCCAAAGCAACTTACAGTAATTCATACATACATTCATACACTGATGGTGGTGGCTGCCATGCAAGGTGCCGACCAACACATCAGGAGCAGTTTGGGATTCAGTATCTTGCCCGATGACACTTTGACATGTAGACCAGGGGAATCGAACCAGTGACTGTCCGATAACAAGACACTGGCTCGACCCCTCAGCATTAATGCGCTGCTCCATTTCATCTGCAGGAGAGGTCAAGTCCTTCATGCAGCTGCACCGGTTGCACTGCATGATACTTATGCCACTGTTTTTTACCTGACCATAACTGCGTAAATGCTGCATAAGTATGGGCGAAATATTGTTCTTTGGATGTTTATTGACATGGATTTATGGATTTCTGTATGTGTTCCAATGAAGCATGTGAGAAATCAACTTTTGCATCAAAGACAAGAAGAAGAATTGAGACTCTTTGTTTTCACCAGATATTACATCAGTTGGTTAGACAGCGAGTGCGTCAATTAGAATCATGTCTATGCAGCCCCTCAGTGGCTTCAAGTTTTAGGCAAGTAAAAAAACTACAGAACTACAGAAAAATGTTTGTGTTATGTTACCTGTTACTCTTTGTTATTTTATTAATTCATCTTGCAAGCTCATAGTGCCTCCATTGGTTCTGATGACACGTTGTCCAAGTCTGATGATAAGTCGAATGAACTTTTTGACTTTTGAAGACTTTGTAGCTCCATGCGCCTCACCTCTGCAGCCTGTCACTGAACACACCAGGGCCGGAGAACACATACATTTTCTTCTTTTCATCCTAAAATTGGCCTCGTCTGAGCCTGGACTCATCACCCTAAAGAAGGGAGACCAGCTATTTCACTGCTCACCATGCTGCTTATCTACTTGCCATGCTCAGTGCTTTTGGGAAGTTGTCCTCATCATCAGCCCATCCATCACTGCAGAAAGTAAGAAAATCGCCATCTTCATGAATTCTGCCTTAGGGTTGATAGACAGCTAATTCCTCAATGACTTTTGCTTTTATTGATGTTAGTGAAGTATTCCCATTTTTTTGTGTATCACTTCTGATTCATTAATTAATGAATTTATTCATTCTGTCGGCAATTGATTTCCTACAGTTCATTCATGTCTTAACATTCATCCAATCTATGTGTGTGCAGTACATATGTATACATGTTTAGTGGTTCTTATTCATCATTCATGTCCCTTACTAGTTCAATATATATCTTGAATTAAGTTGTTGTAATCGTGTTTTCTTTTATGATTAAGTAACTAGGAGGGCAAATTAATCAATTGATTGATTAACCAAAGGAGGTGCACCTTGTAAAGACAAAACTTTGTTTGTAAAAGTTTACAGCCTGCCTTTAATGTTGTCTTGTGTGCCGTTAGTCGATTGACAACGTAAGATTCAGCAAAGGGGCTTCTCGACTGCTGACTTTATTATCAATGTAGGGTTAAGCCCTAAAGCATTTTTAGCTCTTAATTATAAACAATATATAATGTTTAGGAATAGTCTAAGTATACTTTTTTCCCCATTATCTTTTTTTGCTTTCTGACAAGAATGTAGACGTTTGTGCTGATGATAATAAGGCAAAATGTTAAAGGTCCCATATTATACTGTTTTTTATCAATTTCACACAGCTGTCAGGGGCGGTCAACAACACTGTCTTTGAAATGCATTGCCCCAAACCCATCCATGGTCCTGAACTTCAGCTGTCTGAAAGTCACTCAAGTGAGCTCTACTGGGAGCAGGCTGTTTCTGTGCCTGCACCTTTAAATGCTAATGAGCTCCGTCTGTCAACGCCTACTTTGAGAGCCTTGCCTGCTACGTGCAAGTACTAACGGCTGCGGCTGGCTGCAATACTAATGTCTGCGGCGGGAGGCGGAGCTTGATTGGCTGGACGGTCAAGCCCCGCCCATGACACGCACGTCACACGCCAAGCTCTGCCTAGAGTGCACTACGTCATCGTGGTTAGTTCAGGGACAGTCGGGATTTCGGAAACTCGGTAGAAACAGCACCTGGATGGAGGATTTTTCCCTACTGCTGTACATTTACTAAACGACTATTTTACTGAAGATTGATCTAAAATTTTAATAAAACTTTAGTGAACATAAAAACTGTTTTTGCTATTAATACATAGGTTTGTCATTGTTTATGTCATTAACGGAAACCCGAGAACAGCAAAATGCAGAGAAGTGAGAGATTATTTTATAGGCATCATCAATCAGCAGACTTTACAACAATCAAAGAAAGCATTATATAATGTTCCTATCTTCCAATGATGTAGGTCTGCATCAGTCTAAAAAACATACCTTGGAAAACTTTTTTTAACCACTTCTCACCTATACAGCGTCATGTCCTGTATTGATGTGTCATAGCCTTTGTTATTGTATGTGCCTGTTTGTGTGGAATGTATTTTGGGACTTGTCCAGGTAAACAGTTGACTGGTTAAGTAAGTAAAAAAGTGCAACCCTTTTCATGGAATATCATAATGATAGATTATTGAAAAAAGCCAGTGATAGCAAATAATGCAAATCATTACCAAAAGAAATGTTTCTATTATTTCGCAACAATGAACAGACACTACAGATCAAACTATGAAATCTGTTAGCAGTAGGTCAGGTAAAAAAAAATAATATATATACTACATATATAATATGGGTGCAGCATTCGTGCAGACCAAGCTATTTCCCTGTAAAAAAAAAAGTGCAATTATTATCCATCCTGCAGTGAAGAAAGGGGAGATTTCCACCACTGCCTTTTTTTCTTGATCCATAAATGTTATGAAGTGGATGATCCTGGTGGTTGCTGAATGGCCTCTAACATCTTCAGTGCACATCTCACCACCACCAAGTAGTTTACCCAGCTGCCTTGCATCCTTGTGTCTGATGCCACCTCACCAACAGAATGGAAAAAAAACAAAGTCTTGCCACCACAGACTGATAAATCATCTGCAGCATCTTACTACAGATAAAATGACTCAAGGACTCAAGAAAATATTTTTAATTTATTAACCTTTCTCTTGTGTTCCACATATAGCGTCTTTTGCACACATGCCCATAACTTTCACACATCCCCCAAAATCCTGCCAAAATACTATTAAAAAAACATAAATAAAATATAAGAAAACATTTAAGTGAGACAAATCTGCATCTAAATGCTTTCTGAGATGGTAAACTGTAGTGTGATGTTGTCTTTTCCAAAAGGGACAACAAGGACAGTCATACGCCTCTGCTGAGGGAAAAACTGGCTCCTCGCTGGCCGGGAAATAGGTGGGATGCTGAACAAAAACAGAGGAACAATTGACCATTAGATTCAAGATACACAAGGCCTATTAGCATTAATATTATTTTACATTCATGTTAATGCATTCAACATTTCAACGTTAGATAACTTTCTATTATTTTTGCTATCTCATAAGACTTTGCCACGTTCGTCAATATAACCTTACATACACACACACACACACACGCACGCACGCACGCACGCACGCACGCACACACAGCTAAATTATCACACATGCTGACAACAACGTTACAACAATGCAACTTTTTCTATATTTTTGCTACCTCACAAGACTTTGTCATGTTCGATATAACGTTATACAGCACACACACACACACACACACACACACACACAGAGCTAAATTAAAATAGAGAGCCTAAGCGGAAGCAGGAAGTAACGTCGCCATGAGACCTCAACTCGGAAAAAGTCTCCATGTAAGTGAACAGGAGTCAAAGTTTTATTTCATGATCCGATTGAATTGTGCCATGAGAAAAAAAATATGACCTCTACCTGTTTAAAACATCACGTTTCATGCCGAGAAATCAGCAGTTTGACCACAACTGTGACCACAAAACCGTGATATGAACCGAACCGTGGATTTTGTGAACCGTTCCACCCCTAATCATCACTGATGGTTTATGTTTGATGTTCTTAGATATTATGTTACATATGACTGCACAAATGAATCTACTTAGCAAGCCATATAACATGTTCAGCTAAGCCATTCATAATGTCCATACAGTCAGATGTATTCTTGTTATGTTATAGATATGCGTTACACTATTCCCTCATATTGTCAGAGTACATTGTTTATTTGTACTGAAGGGAATCATTTCTGCATACTGAGTTGGTGGTAGTAATTACTAACTGCACCTAGGGTGTAGTGGAGGGTATGTTTACTGACAGCAAAATGAATGTTTTATCACATTGGCTGTGTATGTTTAATTTCTGTTCAGTTGTTATACATGCATTGTAGAGACCATATCATAAGCTCAACCTCCCAGGGTTACCAGATGAGTCAGTATAGTGAGACTTATTACTAATGACGGAAGTAGTGTGCTATTATTGTAGATGTAGTTTGCATCAAGCCAAAGACCTACAATTAACACTTATCCTTTAATTAACCTTAACTACAACCTTTGCCCAACTGAACAAGAGTTTTAGTTTCAAGCTTTAATGGAATTCTATAGTCTGTGGTGCAAAACTAAAAGGAAAATATATGCAATTTGGGACACCGCCTATGTTCATATCTTATTAAGTCTTCTGAATCAGGTTGTACTTACCTTTAGAGGCTCGGCATTGAACCTCGAGCTGCCTGATGAACCTCAAATGAATTTCAGGCTGAATCTGAAAGTTCTTTTGAAAAAGTGAAAATCATGAAGCCCATGTCAGTGAGTTAGGGGAATATCCCAGCTCCATTTAGTCTTCTGCCTTCTTCATTAACTTCTTGATTGTTTTTGAAAACAGTCAATCGCTCCAAACTACAGTATTTCACAGAGTAACGGTTACTGGACTGGCTTGAAACAGAATGATTCTATTTCTATCGACTTTCCAGCTGTGAGAGTTTTTAAAGCAATTATGAGAGTACTCTGACAGGACTGTGGACCAATTCTGTGTGCAGCAGAATATATTAAAATTGACCCTTTTAAGTTTGACACTTGATGGCTTTTATATGTCAGGGTGTCAGCTGGAGAAAACTGCACTGGTGGCTACAGCAGTGACACGGCTGAATCAGTGATGAGCTGAAAATGCGAGCAATAAGAGCACTTGACTGCCTAATTCCTCTCTGTAAATACACATATCACCAGCAGCTTTTCATTTCCACTACAGCAGACCTCCGACACACTGAGGCATAGAGGAAAAATACAGTTTAAAGAGTCACAATCAAAGCAGCATTTTAGATTATTTGGTGATGTGTGATTAAGGTGAAGTGAAAACAGATATGAATGTGTTTGTTTGTCTGTTTGTGATACATGAGTTACCTGTACAACTCCTTGGCTTACTCTGAGAACTGAATACAATGCCCTATGCTTGTGGCACCTTGATTCAGATATTGATCAGTTAGAGAATAAAATTCCTGTTCCAGTTCAATCTCTAATTCAATCTTTTTTAGGATTTATTTGTATTATTATTGATGGTTGAAAGTATAAAGAGAGATAGGACACATGGGGAGAGAGTGTGACGTGTCGCAAGGGTCCAATGGAACTGTGGATGTTGGGATTATATGATATGTCTTAGCAAATAGGCCACAGGGGTGTTCCCTTACTGTGAGCATGATTTAAACATGTAGTACAATCTAACAGGATAACAAAGGATAAGATATTGTACACTCCAAAAGGTCATTATGCAGACAAACATTTTTTTTGAGTACTTGAAGTGCCTTAATATATGGAATTTGCCAAATAAGTAAAGCTGCATTGCCTTGTCTTGCCTATGTAGTACATATTTTTAAAGCTAATAGTATTGTCTGTGACACTCTTCTTGTTTTCTCACTATGACCTTAAAGCAACATTATGTCACTTCTGTACCAAAAATATCAGCTTCTGAATCATTTTGATGGTACAGTGTCTTGTAATAGGATAAATGACATCTATTTTAATTCATGAGACCTGCAAGTCATCTTAAAATAACAGAATTCTAAAGAGTTGATTTTCCCTGGGGAAGGCTCTGTAATGAGTTAAATGGCTCCTCACCCTGCACCAATAAAACCTTATTAGTTCGTCATCATATCACAGTCTTATCAGAACTGTCAGTCCTCGGTGATGAACTGAATGAGCTACTTTCCAAATGGCTCTTGAAGATTTTTTTTCCTTCCTCTGCTCAGTGTCACTGATCCTGAGAAGCATCTGGTAGTTCTATAGATGAGAGCAGCCATACATCACTTTCCTGTCGGCAGAACGACCACGCCCCCGTTTGGGTGAAAACAAATGCAGTGAAAGTGCCGGCGCCAAACAGAAAACAGCTAGTAGCAAGAAGCCTAAAAGGGGCAGTAAGAGAAGAGCTCTGTGGCTGCAGGCTGTCAGCAGAGGAGGAAAATGGTGAACCATGAGACCCGGCCAGTCAATACATGTCCGTCTGTGTCAAACACTTCATCACAGGTTAGTTATATTACTGTGTAAACAAAATGTGTACTGAATGTGCCTGTAGATCAAAGTGAATAAAAAAATAGTTATTGCAAAGTAATAACTACAGTTTTTACTGTGAAAAATAGAGCCTACCATAAAACACCTGCTTGTAGAGTCGAGTTTGGTTTAATAGCCTCTGAACTTGATGGATCACCAGGAGCACTGGGTGTTTTAATGTTAATAATTCACATAAATTGAGCTGACCTACCTTCAAAAACTGAGCCTTGTAAGCAGCATAAAGTAAAGTTGGAAGTGGAGCTAAACCCGACCTCTGTTGACCTCCTCTCAGCTCATAGTAAACAGTTGCATAATTAAGCACAAACAGCTATCAAAGTAGAGACGGTCTTTCTCCGTCACCACAGCAGTGTAATTAGTTTACAATAAAATCACATTGGACAGGTTAAAGAACAGCAGAATAATGTCTCAGTGACAGAAGAAGTGATAGAAGACAGAAAAATGACCTGGAAAGGGTAGCTGTGTGTGTCAGGTTGTCCACTTTGATGAAGACTGGGACTGAAAGGAGACTCATCATCCATTAAGTCATCATTTCTATATATTAAAGGCGATAATATATTGACTACAACATAACATGATTGTTGACCACTCTGGCCATCAGATTTCGGCTCCTGAATCTAAACAGTATTTTAATTTTATGCTGTTAAATTGGCAAAGCCTTCAAAATGTGCAATTTACGCCAGTTAAATATAAGGGGCTAAAACCTAAAACAGCATGATGCAAGGGCAAAGTACCCATGCTTTCTTAAGGAAGACTTGATACTAATGACTGACTTGGGAAAGTGTTTACCTAGGTAATAAATCAAATGAGAAGTACGTTAATATACTTATATTCTTACATACACATTTTTTCTGAAACCAGTGGAGTCGCCTCCTGCTGACCATTAGAAATAATTCAGGTTTACATCACATCCACTCACACATTGGCTTCATTTTTCAGACCTGGATAAAAAAAAATGTGTTTGTTTGTTTCTCAAGTAACTTGACATATATTGTAATAACACATTCAGTATATTTTCAGTGTATACAACAAAGTTGCCACTAACCCATGATGGTTTTGCAGTTTTTCTTTTCATTAAAGTCATCAGTTTCTATTAAATATTGTATTTCTTTATGCACATTATCAGTTTCTGCTCCAAACACCCATACCATACAGTGATCAGGAGCGCTCCATAATGGATGTAGGGGGTTGGGTTGGAGAGAAGGAACTGTCATGCTACACTTACCTACATATATTCACTGTAGTTTAAGCCCAATGGTACATATATTATGTGTCTCCTGTCATTGTGTGATCTGCTGACCAGCTTCAGCTGACTCACAGCTCAGAATACACTTTGTGGATGCTTTGGTTACTCACACTGGAACCTCAACTGACACACCAGATGGTCACATGATCATGTGATCTTGCACACGAATCAGGAGGTGGAGCCTCCACATCACATCCTTGATGCTGTGTGAGGCTGTAGAGATGTAGGGAAGTAGGTCTAATTTGACCATACCTTCCAGGAAACAGAACAGGTGCCACCATGGCAAGATGGTAACATCAAACGACTGATTTTTTGTCTCTGATTTATTATTAATCTCAACTGACTTTTATGACTTGATTCAAACACTTTCTCAACAATCTCCCATTTCACAATTGCTATTATTAAGTTTTTACCATGACATGTGGCGATGCATCTCTCAGTATGAACTAACTACCGACCTGTTTGCATTTGTTTTTTGTTTGTGAAGTTAAACTACAGGGGTGATTCTCACAAGAGCCCCATAAAACACATTTGTCAGATGGATTATTTCATTAAGATTTGCATCCAAGTGACATTCATGAGGAAATGGATTTCCCTACTGATGTTGTTCCTGGTTTGGACAATCAAGTCAGTACTGGCAATACTCATGGGAACAAGTGCTCCTGGAGGCCGATATTGTATTACATTTGTAAGAATATACTGCTAAATCTGGATTACTTAGTCCTGAACCT
>CAEMYA010000127.1:345586-355909 GCA_903131615.1 Diplodus sargus
ATATATATATATATATATATATATATATATGTGTATATATATGTGTGTGTATATATATATAACATAATTATATACAACATGTATGCAAGCTGCTGTTTGCTGGTAATAGTGGGACATAAATTAACAGACTGGACTTAGAGCAGCTGACTATGACATCATGGCCCACGGCATCTTAAAACCATCCAACCTGACTTTTTAGACCGCCCCAAGACAGTTCCTAGCTAATGTCTGGTCACATAAAAAGGAAATGGACAAAATGTGACTCAGGCTGCAAAACAATGTGAAATCAGAGACTGTTGTGACCACAGAAACCTGTCTCCACCACAACATCTCGGATCAAGCTGTTGATCGGGGCGAATCATGTTCTGAGCGGACTCCTTTGACCAAGGAGCTAGTCATTGATTTCCATCATGGACAGTTCCCTATCTGAGGGACACTTGAGATCAATGGCCAGGAGATAGTCGACCTCCGCACCACAACTGACCACCGACTCATTCAAACCTGAAATCAGACAGGTAGAAAAACAGTCCATTAATCCAAAATCCAAAAATGCGCTCAACAAAAAGGGCAGGCAACAACTCTGAAAAAGTATAGAAAAGGGAAAAAAGAAACACAAAAGAGGGAGGGAAAGACAAAAACTTAGATACACAAGGAAGGGAAGTCAATTAGAGTCAGGTGAAACTAATAGGGCAATCAAAAAAGAAACACAAAGACAGGAAGTGGAAAGCAAAACATGGCACATGGGAATTAGTCAACCAAAATAAAACAGGAAACCTCTAAACTGAAAACCAAAACCATGACAAGGGTGTCAGCTACCCCTCTTATTTTTGGGGAACCAGGTCATACAATCATTTTAACAAGCGTTTTACACTGAATCCATTATCTTGCTTTGGCCAGCATCCATCTCAATGACACATGCCAGCATCTACAGCAGAAATGCTTAAATGAAAGGACAACAAACAGAGGGACACACAACACATGTAAATGCACAAACACTGTGTATTTTACAAAAGTGAAGTTCCTAAAGGATAATAGCATTAATCCAAACAAACTTCAAGATATCCTGTGCACAGCAGAATTATGACATTTAAAACAACAAGGTTCTTTTTGTTACCAGAAACACAAGTCTTGTTGAAGGAGAAGTCTTATAATGAAATCTCCTGAGTCTTTGCAGGAAGACGAGGTGAAAACACAAGTTTGGCAATTTTTAGAAAAAAACTTTTTATACAAGTTAAATTGTATTTCATTGTGAGGACATTCATGCACTTGTACCAGAGCCTGATTGTCATATGTGTTGGTCAATATGCGCCTATATGAATTGTTGGGCCTTGCATTACATGAGGCACAATTAAGTAGTGTTTATGCAACATTAAAAGGATGTTTTAGTTTAAATTTGGCTATCAATAATAATCAGTGATTATCAGAGATAATTATTAATTATAATAAATAATATGATCCAGTTTACATTAGATCACCTCGGGCCACCACCCTTGAAGAAGGGAAAACATAGCAAATGTACTAAATCGGCCTCATAAAAGGGTACTAAACTGTTTATAAATGTGATGAATAATTAACTTAATAACTACAACCAAATTTATCATAACAGCTAGTAATGGTTGAAGGACTTTGGAGTTCTTGACAGCGTAGAGGTTGGCAACATTCACATTCACAATATTAAATGGACAGCAAGAAGCTTCACAAGTCTTTTATTCAACACAAAGACAAAAACACACAATCTAACTAACTATGTACAAATGTTTAACTATGATGTAAGTGGGTGTGATATGCTCCAGACTCGAAGAATGGCAGGACCTTGTGTCGCTGCAGTGAGGAGAAGGTCTTTGGGCCTGCAGCTTGCAGCTCTCTGCAGCTGCCCAGAAGAAGAGACCTTGAGGCAGCCCTGTGGGGGGGAGATGGAGTGGAGCCCTTGAGGATAAGAAGTTGAAGGAGTAGAGAGCGTTGAGTAAGAGAGAAAGAACAGAAGGCGCTGGAGTTTTAACCATCTGATCAGAGGGGGGTCTGTCACCCTGACCAATAGTAGCTCAAAGCTGAATTTTTGCACCTAGGTGTGAAGAATGGTGAATTCTGGGACACTGAGGGGCCATCCACATTCGAAACGCTTCTGTGTGTAAATGCGCATGTTTTGCATCGTTTTGACTGATCGTCCACATGGATCCTGTAAACCTCCCTTTTTTGAAACCTGGTCTCAGGGTGGAGAAATCTTAAAACGCTGCCCTTGCGTTCTCGTGTGGACAGCGAATCCGCATGTTTTGCGTATCAATGATGCCATCGCCCCACCCCTCGACCTCTAGCCTTCGACCTCTGAACCCTGTGACGTCTCATAACAGCAACAACAACAATGGCGGACTACCTGCTTGTGTTCGTGCTGCAGAAGGTATTGAGCCTATCAGGGTTACTAGGGCAAAATATTATGCTGCTCTGCCACTACACTGAGCAAAAAAGTTATTATGGACAACGGACTAGTCATTTTCATCTTCTTCTTGTTGTGTTCGGTTTCTCCTTCTACTGTCTGTTTACAGCGCGCAAGCTTTATGCGCATGCTCCGTCTCTTCTTCTCTGTTTTTGGTGAATTTCAAGCACCATCTATAGGCCTGGAATATGAACTATAGCGTGTTGAGTCGTTTTCAACGGATCCGTTTGGACTCAAATATTCTTGAAACGATGCTAAGGAAGATGGGGGAAAACTGTGTGGACATGGCCTGAGTTCAGTTCAGAGTCCATTTTGAAATACAAAATGAACGACTTCATCTGTGCATCCCAACACAATGATGTTGTTTAAGACGATAAAATGTTTGTTAAGCCGTAAAATATCCTCCCTGCATTCCATATCTTTGTCAAAGGTGTTAGATGGCCATTTTTAGGCAGCATTGCAAAAGGTTTATCAACATTCAAATGTTTAATAGCAATATCGGCCAGGCTCTACGTTACACCTTGGAGTGTACTTATGATATCACAAGGTATTGTACCCACTCTGTATCTATTTGTCCTCTGTAGTATTGTGGATGGGTCAGCCTAATTCTGTTCACCAATTCATATTCTTTGTATCTCACTATCTTATGTAAATGTAAATGTGTGTTTATATGTTTGTACAGTGGTGCTGTGGTTGCTTTTGTTGACTTCTACAGTGAATAAAGTTATTTTGATTTAGAGTTTTGGCCCAAATCACTTGAAAAACAGAATCAGTAGCGTCTACTACAAGAAGTTGTCTATTCTCTGTGTTACACTCCATTTCCATTTGGAAACCCTCCAAAATCAGTTCAGATTTACGCCACTCTCATCCAGACTGGGAGAAAAATAGCTTCTAATCTTATTTCGTCGACTGTGTACAGGGGTTTCAGCCCCTTTGTATCTCATGGGTGAGAGTGGTAGAGGTTGTTGGATCACAGAACTGTCATTGACTATTTATTTGTAGCCCCCACAATTCAACTTTTCATGCTGCACACTGTGGGGTGGGCGGGGCGGGGGGCGGGGGGGCAGGACGGGAGTGGGGCGATCAAAGCTCCCTTTCATTTCAGCTCCAGACTGTGGCCTCAGACCAGGCCTCCATCACTGCAGGGATGTGCTCCTTCACCACTAAATTGTATATCTTGTTGCAGTTATTTCTGTCTGATGGCCTCGCTTTGGTCGCCTCACTGCTGGCCGTGCCTTTTGATTGGCCCGGTATGGTGAAACAAAATGAGAGGAGTATTCATGTCGAGCGGTAAAAAAAATAAAAAAATTAAAAAAAGCCCTCTATCATAACAAGTCAATTATTTTGGCAAGGAGATAATTCCAGTAGTTTCTATGCAAATCAAGATGTATCAAGATTTTCAGAGTTGAAAGACATTATCTCAGCTAATGTCAAGATATTGTCACATGTTCTCTAAACACAAATTGAAACAGGGAAAAGCTTCTCACCACACAGGCAGACTTTTTCACAGGTTCAATGGGAGAAATTAATCATCAAATGATCCATGGTTATTAGATCAATTGATACTAGTCTTTTATGCTAGTCAATCAATGTGATCTAATGATCTGCTTCTACCATGACCACACATAAAAAAATCAGTCTAAAAAACCTGGCAAGACATTTAATTTCCTCTGACATTTTTCTTCTGTTAATACAGTCTTTTATCCAGTTGGAACCCTGCTGAGGTTGAAGGCTACCTGGCCGAGACAGCAACATAAAAACCAGTAGAGTAACATGTGAGGATGTTGTGCTGCTCACTCCACACTAGCAGGAAGCATTGTCAGAAAGGGGCTAAGTAAATGTTTGTGGCCCCCCAAAGAAATCTGTGAAAGGGGGCATCCGATGGCCGCTCATATTGCCACATTTTGCAAAAACAAACATAAACCCCCTTAAACCGTTCGTAAAGGCACTATACTGTGCACCACTGCTGCCTCGCAATCACTGCAGCTGCTGTGTTGATGATCGCTGGCCTCATAATATTATGTATATACAATGTGAAAAAAAGTTGTTTAGTTGTTTGTATTCATTTGTTTTAATTGTTCTGGTTTTAATGCCATTTATATTCAAAATGTCTACTAATATGAACATTGGAAATTAAAAAAAGGTTGGCATTTCTTATAATGTTTTTCATTTTTGGCTGATTATTTATAACATTGTGCAGAAAGCTGGTTGGTCGGGCCCTCTGGGAATTTCTCCCTTGGGTCCCAAATGACTTAAGGTTCACCACTAGCAGGATTACAGCTCTAATGGAAATAAATACTTGAAGAACTGTCACACTGAAAGACTTTTTATTTTTGGCTCAATCTTTCAGCTTTGAACAGCTTTCGTACACAAACACACACTGCACTGTATTGATATTTGCATTTGCTTTCAAATAATACAGCCTGTGTGATGCACACACAATAAATACAAACTCTATTTTTACACTGTACGGTGTTCTGACTGTAACATTCTTACTCTGTTATGAAAACACTGACAATGATGGATGGGAAGATGGGAAGAACTAAGGAGTCCAAAAAGGTTCCCCATCAGCTGAACCCACAGCAGCGGGTCTGAACATTTAGTGTAATTTACCACCAAACTTCTGACCTCTGCTCACTGTTTGCAGGACTGATTGCGGGACTGCATCCCTTTTAGCTGCTCTTTGCTTGTAACCTTTCCGAAGAAAAACATAACGTGATGATAAAGGGACACCCACTTGCATAAAAAGCGATTTAATTTCCATTGTCACAGATGCATGATAACCTTCACCCTGGGTACAGTCGTTCAGTCTTTGGAGCAAAGATGGGTAACAGAGCAGATATTTGATAAAGATAATAAAAGAAGCATCATCATAAGCTACACTGATCCTCCTCCTCAGTTTATTCTTTGCTATCTGCGAATGTTTTTATTTCCTAATAAAGTGGGTACGAGTGATCTTCAAGCAACATTCTGCGGATGATTAACAAGTATTATTTAAAAAAAGAATAAAAAAAATAATATATATATATATATATATATATATAATCAAAAATGCATTGTGTGTGTGAGTGTTGTTGTTGTTGTTATTTTAATATTGAACACGAGTGTTGAGTGTACTTGGATACAGACTTGTGCGTTTATCGATACCCGTCATTTTGGGCTCATAAGAGGAATTTGTGGATTAAGCAAAGCTAATTGTGGCAAATATACCACACTGCAAGCAGTGGGAGCTGTTATTGTAAATCATACTATGTTAAAACCACCAATATAGCAGTAAATCTTCTGCTTGCTCTGACTGTTTTGACAAGTTAGTATTGCTTTCGTAAAGTACTTTCAAAAGGTAATACATTTTACAGCTCTATTAATTACACGATCAGTTGGTGGTTTTACTTTTTAAGTATTGTAGTATACGTCATAGTAAGTAGATTATATTTGACATTTATTTGAAATTATCCCCAACGACCACAATAATTACCTCAACATGTACTGAATATGACCCTGATATTTCTGCTAATTTCCATCAGGCAGTTCTTTATTGACTGTCCAGTAAACTTTGTTTCTGCTTAACTTCTGCTGATCACACCATTTTAACCGGTTTCTAACTTCTCTTACCTCAGTTAATGACCTGCAGACATTGAACAGAAACGAGGTAATTACTGTCGGCTGCAGCAGCTCCCTTCACATTCAGGGGCCACACATTTAGAAGAAGTTAGACAGAAACTAGTCTAACAAGTTAAAGGAGCGCTCTGTAGTTTCAAGGAAATAATGTTAATGAGAGAGAGGAGCAAGATCTTCATTGAATGATTTTATTTCTGCCTAAATAAACTGAATAATCAAACTGTGTTTTCATGACTGAATGAACTGAATATACAAACTGAGCTTAAAGGACAACACAATTTATACGGTTTTACTTTTTTTATATGTGGCGGACCCTGCCACCTTTCCAGCTTCAAACATTGTTCTGGCACCTGAGAAGAGCTTGTTTATTCACTTATGAGAAATGATTTTGAGTTGTATTATGACCTCATTAATATTGTAAATTTGAATTTCTTCTCTAAAACTACAAAGTGCCCCTTTAAGTAGAATGCAGTTGGAATTGTCCTGGAAATGTATGAAATAAATTACCGACTATTTATTAACCTTGTTGGAAAATAACAGAATCTTATTATCAAAATAAATGGGGAATATTTCCAACAGGCAATGTGTCTGCCTTGTAATTTCAAAAACATTTGATATATTTCAAATATGATTTCCACCGATTTACCATTCCATATCTGGACCTTACACAAACAACATTAAAACACAGTGCGCAGCTTGTCACGGATGCAAATTAAACCGGCTCTTTTCTACAGCTCAGTCTGCAAAATTAAAATATCTGGGTCCATCCACTACACCGCGAACAGTCGGATCTCCTCAAATCTGTTTTTTTTTTTTTTTTAATGTGACTTCCCACCGAGCGTCCTCCAGTGCCCTCCCACCGTCTCTTTACACTCTATCTAAAAAGATTATCTGACTCGTCACAAATACGAATTAAACTGCATCCTGCTCACATTAAATGTGTCCAATACAATATGAGGGACTGACGGCTGACTGATGTTATTTGATAAAGGTCATCTTTACTATTGATATCATATCCAACGATAAGGCGGATTTATTCTGATTCCTGACGTTTTGTGCCATTCTACGAGCTCAGACGGAGGCTCACCGTCGGTAGCACGGACAGTACCACACCTTTACATCCAATTAGCGCCTCTGTCTCCCAGATCGGAACGGTCTGCATTGCCATGGTATTCTAGTGCGTACGTCCACAAGGGTGTCGGGGCGAAGAAAGGATGATAATGTGCCTCAGTCCGACCTGACACCCAGTGTCCTCCTCCGGGGAAAGCTGCAGCCTCGGTGTCGGAGCGTCCCCTGGTCCGCCGTGTGCCCCCCTGTTGCTTTAAGCAGTGCGTCCTGCCGTCCGACAGGAGGCGTGTCTCCCCTACGGCCGGAGCGCAGCGCTACCAGATGCAAGTGCGGGGGAAGCGACTCGGCTCCTCCATAGAAACAAATCAACTTCTTTGTGCTGCTCTGGTGACTCTTCCCGGCTCCAGCTCCACATAGGGTAAGCCCATTCTTTCAAACTTTACATATATGTTCATGCTTTTACTGCGCTCCTCTCTTTTTTTTTTTGTCACTCGTCACGTCTTTTCAGGAACAGGTTACATCTTTGGAGACAGATGAGACCGAAGTAGGAGCCTTTTCACACTGTTTCCAACTGACAAAGCGAGCAGAAATCACCGTTACGCACCTCAGCGGTCAGGTCTGAAGTTCATCCGTGAGTTTATAGGGACGCATCTGTTTTTAAGCTGCGCCTTCAGAACGAAAAGAACAGTGACATGTCTCAGAAACAGCCTCAGATTTAAGCTTTGATATGTCTCGGAGAGATGTGACCTCCCGTGTCTTTGCCCGACCTCTATGTGGAGACGCTTGTCACCTTTTCGGGTTCCTCCTCCTCCTGTATCCCGCTCCCCGGGCCGGTGCCTTCGCTGCTGAGGGGTTGAAAGACATTATGGGGCTCGTTAAATGCTTTACCGTGATCCGCTTTATGATGATCCGTAGAGAACGGCTCTAGTTCTCGGGGCTGGATGGCAACTCGGGGCGACGAGCCGCGCATTTAAATCCCACAGTTGATGAGCACATAATCTTTAAATCAACTTTATCATCACGCAGCGTTGGCCGCTGGAGGGGCCGCGCTCTGCCAATGTAAAAGCCCTTTCCAAATGTACAAAGGGGCTTTTGTTGAGTGTAAAAAAAGTCCAGAGGAGCGTGCACCCGTGCCAACATCACCTCTGTGACCGTTACGCACGGCTGTGAGGTAACTGCGGGCTTCAGCTCAGGGCTGCTCAGTTTTTACGCGACCTCCACGAGAGTTAAAATCACGCGCCGATTTATTCATCGCACGCGGAGACAAACACATGTCAGGTGTGTTTTCCGTCAGGCTCAGGAAACCTGCTCACAGCCTCCAAAAGCACGGGAAATTAAAGAAGCGCGCGGATTGTAAAAACGGGGAAATAAACGTATAAGTTGATGTCGTGCCAGGCGCGGACTGCGCCCCAGTGCAGCCGATGTGCTCACCACTTAATTAGAATTGCGAGGTCAACTTTTTAAAATCACATTTAGCCCACTGCGAACATAATTTACATCTGAGCTCATCTCAGCTGTATTAAATGTTGGACAGTCGGGCTGGCGGTTTGGGTGTTGGCCACAATAAGTGAATGTTAATGTGGACGCGGGCGGTATAGTGAAACAATATTTAACCTTTGGCCATAAACTGTATCATCATATGGATTCGGTCCAAACACAAACGCCCCGCTGTTCATTAAAGGAGGCAAACGAGCAGGAGAAGCTGGAACAGAAGGCGGCACGGAGGCTCTGTCCGTGGTGCTGAAACACACCGCGGAGAGGTCGATCAGCTGCGGCCTAAACGTTCCCCTCTGTACGGACTGAATTACATCTTGTGTATATTTAATAAATTAGAAAAGTGATTATAAAAAAGGGAACAAAAGCTTTCCCCTCACACCTACATGTTTTCCCGTAAATCCTGTTCGATCCTTCGTCACATATCGCCGTCAGCTCACACCAGAGGCCAGCGTTTTTATCAGCTCCATGGTGAAAAATCACTTTGACCTCCACAATGCGATATTATTGATCCTGTCCGAGTGGTGAAGTACATAGAAGCAATCAGGCAATTACGCGTCACATGAAACATTCTAAAATCTCCGTTCAACGCCTGCAAACATCCAACGGCATCTACCAAATACTACAGCAGTAATGCGTGCTTCTGTGTCCAGATATCCTGCAGCACTGAGCCAAATGGTTCCAAAATCCTGCTGGAATGTTCTGCTTTATTTGTGAAATAACAGGTGAGAGGCCACAGAGCACACTTCAGCTCCTCTCGCACCGTGGAGGCACACTCAGTGACTCCACAGTGAGAGTAAAGGAGCCGGCGTGACATTTCCGGTGATCACAAGTCAAAGACGCACGTGAAATTGAAATTTGACGCCGAGGCTCGGCTCTTATGTGACAGTGTGGAAAAGTAGAAAATAACAATAATAGTCATTTTTTTAAAGAAAGTAATAATTCCAAAGACAGAAGGTGAGTTCTGGCACACGGCGGCTGTGGCTGTTCATCACGCTGAGTGTGCAGTGACAGGTTTGTTTCACGGAGCTCTCACATGAGTCCGAGCCTGAGTGGCTCCGATCACACACGGGCGGTCTTTCGCGTTCATAGATTGTTTTTTTCTTTTTTAGTTTTTTGAACGGCTGTGCACGGCAACGCTCCGCTGCCGGCCGTGGAGCCGAACCGAACCGAGGGGAGAAATCTGAGGGAGAGCGGCGGCTGGCTGGCCGGGGATACGACATCAGGGGGGGGGAAGGAAAGAAGGAAGGAAGGAAGGAAGGAAGGGGGGGAGGAGTGGGGCAGGCATGACAATTTCAGCAGGCGATATAGATCAAGGGGCGAAGTGTGGTCAGCGGTAACGGAGAAGCATGCCCGCTCCAGCCCGTGCGCTCTCCCACTATAGTGTTGGCTCGACGTCAGATGCTGTGCGGCAGTGCAGCAGGAGGAGCTCGGGCTCGCGAGGCTGCTGAGACCGCCGCTCCGCTCACTCACACGCTCACTTGGTCACGCTGGATCTCCACAAACCTCCCCCAGTCTCCCCCTCTCACCCCCCTCCAATCTCTGTCTTTCACCAGATGGATTTCTTCAAGCGCTGCCCTGCCTAACATGGATGCCCAGCCACCTCCACCACCACCACCTCCACCATCATCTTCCTCAGCTGAGTCGGAGGGCTGTTTCTTCTTGGCGCAGTGAGCTGGACACGCAGTGCTTCTTCTCTCGCTTTTTCTTTT
>CAEMYA010000127.1:362344-374716 GCA_903131615.1 Diplodus sargus
TGCTGATCAGCACATCAGGAGCAGCTTGGAGTTTAGTATCTTACCCAAGGACACTTTGGTACCTTCTGGCCCCTAGTTGTAGCTGGAGGAGGGATTCGAAATGCCCACCTTGTGATCATGTGCCTCCAATTGATTCTTTATGCCAAAATGTTATTGAAAAAAGCTTAATAATTTAAACAGTACAGTAGGTAAAAGAACATTAAAAACAAGCGCACCATTGCTCTAAGACATGAACGTCTTGAGATTTGAATAACAAGATGAGAACGTGACAATAATAATTTCCATGTTTAACATGTGGACTGTCACACTTGTTGGGCTGCCCATTCTATTCACTGTCTGTGTCGTAACGCCACATGGGAGGTAACAACGCCTGCAAAACATGGCAACATTTCCTCCTGGTGTTCCTCCACCAGGATGTTGACATGAGCAGGTTCTCCCAGTCAGCAAACCTTGTTTACAGAGCATCCAACATGACACAAATGCACCATCACCTGAACAATGAACAGCAGACTAGCCCACAGTAGTTATCTAATGCTGAAAATACACAGTTTTTAGGAAATGGATGAATGGAGACGAGATGTAAGCATCTAGGCTCACTACAGTGAGCGTGTATGCACTGTGCTGAGTTTAAATTGTTTTTTGTACTCAGTTGTCGGGGACTGTGTTTCCCCTGTGGCTGTGTAGAAGAGCAGCATTTTCAGTCAACTGAAGCTTCATCACGCTTGCTAGTGAAGTAAGTAAGAGATGAAATCTTGAACACAATCAATAGTAAGCATGAAAGAAAAAAAAAAAGGAAGAAAATAATGTCTATGTTGAAAAATGAAACAGGTTATGGGTTATGAATTGCAATCCGGTCAGAAAAGCATGTATCAAAGGAGATTAGATCATTTATATACAGTACTTGGCAGAAAATGCTCCGTGGTTGAGAGTGATTATGATATGAATCCAAGCGGCCTGGTAAAGATTGAGAAGGGGCCGTAATAAAAACAGAGCAGACAATGTAATGAAAAAACACAATGTACAAGAGAGAGGATGCAGTTACAAGTTCTGTATGAGTTGTAAAACTTTTGGTTAAATATTTTTTAATTTATTATGGTGCTCTTTAGGGAAGTGAGAGGAGAAGATCAGTCTTATTCTGTACAGACACAACACGTTCTTCAAACTATAACACTTACCCCTCTAGAATCAGTTTTATCTTGTGAATGGAGGTCAAGTTAGCAATATACTTAAAAAGCCTGACTGGTTAGATGTTGACCTTTGGAGTGATATTATCATTGTGAAACAGCAACAGGATAGGTTTATGCACTAAACATACTTGGTGAGATTAAGGAAAATACATTTTAATCGAAAGTGTGAACTTTTCCTTAATCTAACCAAGTACGTTTTGTGCATTTTCAATTAAAATGAGTCACATTAATTACGTCAAGTTAGTTACATAAATGACATTAGTAAGTGATGTACAGCTTAGGTCACATAACTTCCTACGCAATTTATGTACTTTAACTTGTTAACACAAGTTAAAAACTTGAGTCTTGAGTCTTGGCCACACTCCTAGGGGAAAGTACAATTTATAACCAATCAAACCATTCCAACCACCCCCAGACTCAGACTTTATATGGTCTTTCTACCACTATACTACTATAGTAATACTATAGTAATATAACACTTCTTGAAGTGAAGTGATGCTAGAGGGAGGTCTGCAGGTCAGTCTTAGAAGCTTAAGACCACCGACCATCCCACTGTATTTGCCTTGTTGGGAGTGTTAATGTACTGACTGACAAATATGGAGCTGCAGTCAAAATAAGATTAGCTTAATTTAGCGTTAAGCCTGGAAGCAGGGAGAAACAATTAGCCTCGTGTCTTGTTTGTTGAGGCTGTAGTTACATGATGGTGCTACGTCTCAAGAAAAAACAGTTCCACCACAGCAGATCTCTGCTCCATACGCTGTCCAGACACTGAATGACACTGAATTCTTTGTGACTCCTGACTTACTGTCTGATCAATTGATCAACGCTCAGACTGGATGGATGTCAGGCGCATCACAACATTTGGTTGATTGTCTCCAGTTTAAACAGTCCCGCAGTCTTATTTTGCACGTGGTTGTTGGATCTATAGATGAGCTTATTTTAATGATAAAATAATGCAGTAGTATTCTAAATGTTGTAACTAAATGTGATATTGACTGAGGCTGTGCTGTGATGGAAATAAAACTGAACACAAGACCACACTGTCTACGTCCTGGAGCCATCTGTGGCTCCATATTGTTCTTTTTTTCCCGTCTTGCTGCAGATATATAAAGTCATGCTGTCTTCATTATTTTAGTGATCCCAGTTGACTTACTGAAGAAAACTCAGGATTGAAATGGATATTAATTGTGAGCATCCATATTGTGATTGTTCCTTTTAACTGTACAACATAGTGTGTGCACTGTTGCCAACTCCTCAATAGGGAAATTCGCTCTTGACTGTCCTAAAAGACGTCGCTATATGACGTCATCGCCAAATTTGCATAACTGGCCATATGCGTTTAATTGTAATGAACGCTGTAGGAGAGATTAATAACGTTGTGAGAAGGACAAAAAATGAGTAAAAAAACACCCTTAATATGTTTAGAACAACAAATACACTTATTAGTGTAGTGATTTATCAAATCTTTGATTTGTCAAAGAAAATTTTACATTTACATCGGATCAGCCAGCGGCAGCTTTGCGCATGTGAGATTCACAAGTCTGGACATGGAGAGGTGAATTTCTCCTGCTCTGACTGCTGCTGGGAGGGACTGCTGCGCAAGGACTGGGTGGCCTGTGAGTGCTTTGGGACGGGGAGGGGCCACGGCAGCACCTACTTGCTGAGAAGTGTAAGAATGATACATGGTTTCATGTCAGAATCTCCGAAAGTCTCCAGTTACACCAGAAAAGTCGCTACATTTGTTGCTAGTCGCTTTTTTGAAAAAGAGTAGCTAGAGGGGTCTGAAAACTGGCTAAATATAGCCACAAATTTGCTAAGTTGGCAACACTGGCTCTGCGTGACTACTCAATTATTCTTGCCTGCAGGGTGTCAGTTCTTGATAAACAGACGCATAAATCTAAAATGCTCTAAAACACCATGGGATGGTGCAAGAAGGAGCCTACACTGTCCCTCTGAACTATATGGGATTGTAATAATTGTTCCAGCTAATTGTCGAACACTCCAGAGAAATGGAGTTACAACTTGTGTTAAAACTTTATATTTTGATTGCAAAAGACATGAAAATATAAATGAATGGCCTTTTTTTCAAATTTGGGAAGTGGCTATGCTATGTACACTATATTGCCAAAAGTATTCACTCACCCATCCAAATAATTGAAATCAGGTGTTCCAGTCACTTCCATGGCCACAGGTGTATAAAAGCCAGCACCTAGGCATGCAGACTGTTTCTACAAACATTTGTGAAAGAATGGGTGGCTCTCAGGAGCTCATTGAATTCAAGCATGGTACTGTAATAGGATGCCACCAGTGCAACAAGTCCAGTCGTGACATTTCCTCACTCCTAAATATTCCACAGTCAACTGTCAATGGTATCATAACAGAGTGGAAGCGATTGGGAACGACAGCAACTCAGCCATGAAGTGGTAGGCCACACAAAATGACAGAGCGGGGTTAGAGGATGCTGAGTCAATCGCTACAGACCTCCAAACTTCATGTGGCCTTCAGCTCAAGAACAGAGCATAGAGAGCTTCATGGAATGGGTTTCCATGGCCAAGCAGCTGCATCTAAGCCATCAGCAAGTGCGTGGGATGCAGTGGTGTAAAGCACGGCATCAGTGGACTCTAGAGCAGTGGAGACATGTTCTCTGGAGTGAAGAATCACGCTTCTTCATCTGGCAATCTGATGGACGAGTCTGGTTTTGGCGGTTGCCAGGAGAACGGTACTTGTCTGACTGCATTGTGCCAAGTATAATGTTTGATGGAGGGGGATTATGGTGTGGGGTTGTTTTTCAGGAGCTGGGCTTGGCCCCTTAGTTCCAGTGAAAGGAACTCTGAATGCTTCAGCATACCAAGAGATGTTGGACAATTCCATGCTCCCAACTTTGTGGGAACAGTTTGGGGGTGGCCCCTTCCTGTTCCAACATGACTGTGCACCAGTGCACAAAGCAAAGTCCATAAAGACATGGATGAGAGAGTTTGGTGTGGATGAACTTGACTGGCCTGCACAGAGTCCTGACCTCAACATGATAGAACACCTTTGGGATGAATTAGAGTGGAGACTGAGAGCCAGGCCTTCCCGTCCCACATCAGTGTGTGACCTCACAAATGCGCTTCTGGAAGAATGGTCAAAAATTCCCATAAACACTCCTAAACCTTGTGGAAAGCCTTCCCAGAAGAGCTGAAGCTGTTATAGGTGTAGAGGGTGGACAAACCTCATATTGAACCCTATGGATTAAGAATGGGATGTCACTCAAGTTCATATGCAAGTCAAGGCAGGTGAGCAAATACTTTTGCCAATATAGTGTATGTGTATGTAACGCTGTAATCGACCCAGCAGAGGCAACTTTTGTCTGCTGCACATTGGAATGCTCTGGTGTCCACGTCATCCATTTGTTAAAAGTTTAAAACCTAAACAGAAACCTACCTGAAGAAAACATGCATAGAAAACAGACTGCTAAAAGCCACACTGACCTGATATGCATGGCCTCTCTTCTTGCTCACCTAGCCGTTTCTTCCTGCTTCCAGTCTTCATGCTTAGTTAGACTAATGACAGTATCACTCCTCAAATACTGAGCTATTCCTTTAACACTAAAGTAGAACAAATGGAGCCTAGAAAAATCAGCAGAAGTATGAGTAAGTACAGCTAGAGTGTGAGCTGTCACACTGAGAGATCATCTTCGTTCATGATCTTAAAAACTCCAGACATATTCAAACTACTCCAGTGCTGTGCCTGAACATGATGCTCCATTCAGTATGCACTCGATACAGTAGACAGAGTCAAATCTTCATGCAGAAATGGCTGGTTTTCTGGTAATTTGTTTACAGCCTCTACATCTTCCCTACTTGAATTAGCAAGCTGAATGAAGTGCTAGAAGTCAAGGTTACCCAGAGCTAGCAACGAAGCTATCATTTCAATTAGAGGCTTGCTGGTTGAACTACATTTGACCTCAATCAGAAGAAACTAATCTGATATGATGGAACCACGCTAAGGGTGATATTTTTTTAAAGGAAGATACCATTAAAAGAGGAAATGAATACCCTGCACTTTTGCTGTTTAAAATGCTTGATTTTCCAGAGCAAGACAAAAACACAACACATTATTGTTTCTAGCTTTCTTTGGTAGAAATCATTATTGTTAGTCAATTTCATCAACAATCCAAAAACAAACAAAAAAGGATCAGAATAAATTATCCACTCTGTGATCTTGTCAAGAGATAAACCCTTAGCTGTTACACGTTAGTGGGAGACATTTCGCTTTTTACATTCAAATTTTGTTTTTCCTGTTTTTAGATATCAGCTTCAAAGTCCTACCTGCACCTGAGAAGGATCAGCTATGAGCCATCTTTTCATTTTTTGCAGTCTCCTCTCATTGTAACAAGACCGATGTGGAGATCAGACAAAAATCTGCTCTCACTTTCCAGCATATGAGAGAATGTGCACCTACACAAAACCAATAATGCTGAGCACAGGGCTTTTATATATTTAGAATGGAATTCGCTGCTGTTCTCCTTCAAGTGCCTTTGTGTTCATTATGCCTCTCTGCAGTGTAAATGTAGTTTATATACTCTGCCATCAGCACTTCGTCCACCAGTAAGTGCTCTGCAAGAGCAGCCTTTCACTCAGAAATGGTTAATAACAATTTATTATAAAACATGTGTTTGCATTTCTCTGTAACTCAATTAACAGCGGACAGCATCAGGCAAAGGCAAAGGCTGCTCTCTGACATTGGGATGAGGACATCAGTACAACCTTTATCTGTTGCCAAAGCATTTAGCTAACATATTTGGATGTCATGCTGCAGTGATGGCAGGGACATAGACCTGCTGTAAACCCAGGCCCTGTCCAATGGCTTCAGTGGTTCATCTGTATAAACAAAAGTTACAGAGGACAGCTCCGTTTATTATCTGAAACAGAGGCATTGTTGGGATTTTGGAACACTGAGGGCTTAGCCCACCTGAGAACTAGTTTTTGTGTTTTTATCTGATAACTGCATCATTTTCAAGTTATTCTGTAAGATGTGTGAAACTGTAAAGGGTGCTACTCAGCAGCAGTAAAACCCAGAGAAAAAAAACCGAGAACCTTGACATTGAAGAAGAAGTCATTTGCTGTGCAACGGTATGTCGCCAATGCTTTGTTCAATATTGAAAACTGACCAACCCTGGCCTCATAGCTCCTGCTGCTACTGTGTGGCAAGGGTTCCTTTTGAACTGTGAGCACCTGTGTTAATTCAGTCTTATATATCTAGCTGATGTTTTATGTGATGAAATCATGAACCTAAACATATTCATCAATGTATTGTATATATACACTTGTGCAATTATTTGGTAACAAACCGATGTCAGATCATGCAAAAGTAAACCATTAAAGCAGCACCCCATAGGGACTGAATATACATCGTTACTGGTATATAGGGTGACTGTCACACAACACAGCACTATTTGATGGCAGCTACAGGCCAATATTCAATGCAGCAACAGATGTACATTAATTAGAATTCTATGCTATTTATTACTGCAAAGCAGTGGATGGTGGCCCATTTAATCTCTAGAGCAACATTTCCAGCCGTTCACTAAGTGGAACACATTTAAGGTAGAAGCTGAATAAATGTTAATCCCTTTGACAGAAAAACAGTGCAGCTGTATATTCTTTATTATGCAGTCCTTGGGAACCTGTCTTCAGTCAGCAGGCATGTGTGCTGAGACGGAAAGAAGTTCAGCAGTTTCACAGAATGGCAACACTCATTGTATCATCCTCCATTGAGGGTAATTCAAGCATATGATGTGTCACTGACTCTTTTTATGCCCTGGGCAGCAGAGCACACGTACTACCATGGCAGCACTTCCCCTTTGCTTGTTCTTCCAGTTTATGATGATGTCTTCTGAAGGAGTGTGGCTTTACTGGCCTTATTTAAACAGATGTAGAGTGCAGTGCCCATGTTTTATAAGCTTGACGGTCCTTAACGCTTGTTTCTGAATCATATGTGATAGGTAAAATAACACTTGCTGCTTTCCTGCCAGTGATTAAAAGAATTTAACCTTGGTATAAACCTCTAGGTTTACATCGTTATAAACAATTGTTTGGTATTAGGAAGTGATGTTTGTTGGGCTTGAGGCTTCGGCCGGCGCTTATTAAAGAGATTTTTGAAAACCAAAAGGCTTATTCATGCATCGTGATCTCTGCTGATGACAACTGCAGTGTTTTAAGTGAAGCCTGACTGCACTTTGCCAATCAAAGCATGAATGTTGTTCAGTCCCTCGGCTTTTGGAGAAAAAAATTATCCTTTTGTCTGAAGTACAGAAAATGGATATTATAGTGTATAGTAACTACAACTCAGCCGACAGTGCTGTTTTTTGTGGTTGTTAAAAACCTTCTATCCATGATTTCCTTCTTTGTTAAGAGGAGATTGTCACGTTTTCTTTATTAAACAAATACAAAGAGCAGCTGATGGAAATAATCCCGACTTACTCATTGCTTTTGACTGGATCACATGATCTTCATCAGTAAATCGTATTTGGACTTTGTGCAGTTATCATATGAATGCAGCTTTTGAATGTAAATTACAATTATTTAATGTAACTTTGCATTGAGACAATGACACACTGGGGACCTGACAAATAATCGACACGAATGTGCAAAATACCTGCCTATGAACATTTTGCATCAGAACTATTCATACCGACAGCAACCAAGCAGGACAGAGGTTGGCAGAATAAGTGTGCCAGCTTGCAGGAGCTCAGAGACGGCCCCGGTGGTCTGTGGGGTGACACTGCTGCAGCTGCCATAAGTTACAAACAAACTAACCGATGGAGGCAGCAGGAGACCAGCAACTCCCATGTTCTGCAAGCTAAAATGACTGTTTTTATCAAAGTATAGTCTAGTGGACTTGAAGGAAACTGAGACATACATAACAGCTTAATTTTTCCATTGGTAAATCCCACATAGTGTATATATAACAGTCTGTCTGTGCATGGAGCAATTTAGGTCCTCATACTTATGTATCTTTTACCATAAAATACACGATGATGACCGCAGCCATTGCCATGAGTTGTGATATAATGTCCATTTCACACAACCTGATACATAATCTGATTGTAGCAGGTTTTACATGATCTTCTGGGCACATTTCTTGGCAAAAGGTGTACTACAGTGCGTGAAACCTGAAACCCCATTGCGCAGGTTTCCAAGTCAGCAAGCTTTTATGTGTCTGCCTACAAAGAAGATCAGTCTCTGCATCATAACATTACATGCGGTTCTGTCAATTTTGTCATATCTATGAGAATACTTGCAATATTCAGATGCAGTATTGCCGTAATAGAAGATCAGAGTATTTCAATAGTCAAGTCAGTGTATGGGTGCGAACAGAGTCCTTGTCTGTGCTGTCTTATTCAAAATGCCCTCTGTAAAAGGGACACTGCAGGGGAATAGGAAATAACACGACACACTGGTCTGCTGGTTGTTCTGGTTGCCTAATTTTCTCTCTACAACGTTCATGTCTCCTCATATCTGTGTTATTCCCCTTGCTGTTTTTACAAAGCATGGGAAAATGAAATATTTTACTCAAATGACTTTATTTGCCTTAGCGCTGCCAGTCTGAATTATCAGCTTTCTTAAATTGAGTTTAGCAGTGGTGGCTTTGTGAGCATTACACTGTGTCTTGGCCCACAGCCAACACACTGCTGGTAAATATATTTAAATCAGTGCTAAGCTGCTTAAAATATTCATATTTCACTCATAGCTAGTTTATAGAAATTTGAAACTATCTCAGGCTGGCAAAATCAGTTACATGGATAATATATATATATATATCATTTCACGTTTTGGAGGAACAAAGAGAGCGGAAGCTGGTGAGCTGTGGCGAGGCGTTAAGCCCTGTGCACAGTGTGTGTTTCCTGATAGGGCTGGCTTTAGATGCTCTGTCTCTCCCGGCAAAGAGAGGCAGGAGGACGCATGCCATGTTCCTCTCAGGCTCGTGATACTGCTGCGTGTGAAGACGGGTAATATGCCACGTAAAATGATTATTCTAAAAGCCGCTTCTCTGCATCCTTCCCTCGGCTTGAAGCAGAAGTCTCTGCCTGCTGTTGGTTTCGCCAAATACTGCATGTATGTGGATGTAATTAGCTGAGTCTTAGGTGCTGACAGGGGCTGAGCTGGAGGTGACTTACTGTGCAGGCTAACGGTGACGAAGACGCTCTGTTCCGGCTGTACTGGAACACACTGAGGACATAAGTGACCAGATCCATTCCCTATATCACTGTAACCGTAATACGAACCAGGACTTCTCATGACACACTGTCCTCTGCTCTGGCTATTGTATCCGTGTGGTTTGTCCTATACTTGAGAGCTGCATCCTGGGGCCATGATGACACGGTGCACTTGAGGGCCATGACTGAATGAAATCACGCTTTCCCAACGCTCTGTTTTGCTTGATTCAGAGTCACCTCTACAAATTCTGACCCTGACTGCTGCTAATTTACGCAAGAGCAGATCTTTAAAGGAGCACCCTGTAGTTTTGGTGAAGAGGTCTTAATGAGAAGAAGACGATCTTCATTGGCTGAATTCTTTCTGCCTAAACAAACAAACTCTCTTATGACTGAATAAACTGAAAAAACAAACTGACCTTAAAGGACAACACAATTTCAATGTTTGTTTAATTTTTTTTAAAGGTGGCGGACCCTGCCATCGGTCTAGCTTCAAACAGTGTTCTGGGACCTTGTTTTCCTTTGAGAACAGCTTGTTTATTCACGTATGGAAAAATGTTTGTATTATTACCTCATTAATACATTAAATATTTTAATTCTGAGTTTGAATTCCTCCTTTAAAACTACATAGTGCCCCTTCAAGAGTCTTTAAAGGCATTTTTTGTCTGCTAGGGTACCTTCAATCTGGTGTTCCTGAAGTATACATACCAGGCTAACAACAAATACAAAAAGACATCATGAGGCAACTTTCCCATTGGCGACTCATAATAATCCAGTGAACTACTGAATGGATGGCATGAACTCTTGTATGACATTCATGGTTCCCACAAAATTATCCTAATCTTTGGTGACTCCTTAGCTTTTCCTTTATAGCTACTGTCAGGTTGAAATTCCCAAACATATATCTAATCAGTTGCCATGAAATTTGGTACAAACATAGATATTCATCTTGCAACTCCATCTAGCTACTCCATTCTCTCAGACTCAAGCAGTAAAGCTTTCATCCACCAATCGGAGTCGGCAGTTCAATCCCCGGCCGCTGTAGTCTACGAGTGTCCTTGGGCAAGATACTGAACACCAAATTGCTCATCCACCAAAGTGTGAGCGTATGTATGAATGGTTATTGCTCCTGATGAGCAGGTGGCCCCTTGCATGGAAGCCACCTGTGTATGAAGTGTGTTTGATGAGTGAAAGTTTATTTGTAACGCACTTTGAGTGGTTGTTAAAAGTAGAGAAACGCTGTGGGTCAGTTTACCATTTGTGACCGATTACCTACAAAACTACTGACAGTCCCACTGGCCTCAGCTGTGTTTAGTGCTAAATATTAAAGTTATGTTTGACTGTAAGCCCCAAATCTTCTTTTTTCTTTTGGCAAATTCAGACTTTATCCAGATATATTTTAGCAAGTCTGGACAGCACAAAAAAACAAAACAAAACAAAACAAAAAACGAGCTGTGTTTTTTCTGCACGTTTTTTTTGGACGGTGTTTGAAGTGTGATTCAATTCATATTTCTGCAAATGCGTCTCAGTCCGGATGTTATAGTTGTTCACATTAGAATTTAAAGTATCACTCACAATGTGACACACAACAATAACAACACAACAATGCCTTCAAGAGGCTGAGCCGAGTCCATGCTGCTGCTAGCAGAGCGGTCTAGAAGACAACGCAGAGAACAACAGTCTGTGAGCTCACGCTGAAATAAACGGTTTGCTCCGCAACGTGCCGGCATGATATTTAGAGGGTTAGACATGTATTTGCATTTTTCATGCTTTCATGTTGGAAAGCTATGTCGCCAGTGTTTGTAGATACTGACACCTATGTTGTTATCACTGCATGTCTAGGAACAAAAATCATATCTGATGACACAGATAACGGTGCAAGCAGGTTGTCTGAAATCTGTGATGTGAAGAACAAATCTGATTTGATATACTTTGATAGAGTCCGAACAAAGCTCAAGATGGTAACCTGATGTTTTACTTGCTTAAGGTTTTTTTTAGCATTGTCATTCTGAGCATGTTAGCACGCTGACATTACCATTTAGCTCAAAGCACCACTGTTGCTAAGTACATCCTCACAGACACACTGCAGCTCTAGACTCTTAATGCTTTTTGAAAGGTAGATCTGAAAAGTTTATAACTTGCTCCTTCGAGGGAGATGCCAAGTGAGGTCAGCTTATGTTCAGTTCCGACTCTGAGGGCCTATGAGTACACTGCCCTATTTCTAGACTTCCTTTACCCTGAACAAAAAGCTAATTCAGCAATTGTTTATATAACTAACTGCTAAACTGAAAACACAATTTCTGATGAAAAGCATAATAAACATCCCTGCAGATTCCTGCACAACAGCTGTGCACAAAGCAAAAGCCTATGGATCTCCAGAATGGCTGTCAGACGGGGTGTTCCATCACCTGGAAAATCTCTATTTTCATCAGAATCTTACAAATATCTCTATCCTTCTCCCGCTGCCTGGGAGACAGCTGTTGGGAGACCAGAGCTGTGTATGTATATTGTAAGTAAAAGCCTCTGATTGAGAATGGCAGAGAAGCCTCTCCGAGTCAATAACTCATTTGGAAGGGGTTATGAATTAGAATGATCTTGCTGAGGGGAAGGTAGACGCCTGCCCATATCCTGCCTGGAGTTGCTGAAGAAACTGGAATAATAATCCTCCAGGAAAATCGATGGCAGAATGCTGCGCCACAGGGACAAATACCAGCCATGGCCCCTTTCTGCACCACATGACTCTTATCTGTCAATCGGCTGAATTTCTGCTGATATGCCATAAATCCAATTCCTTAAAATGTCATATTAAAATTTCAGGCCATTTAGATTGGCTTGTGGATGGAGAATGACGGCTTCCCTCTCCCAGGGGCTGGGATTATATGTCAATAATGTCCTCTGTGCCAGGGAGGTTCTTTCATTAGCTTGTATTTAGATTGAAGTGTCATCCATATGATGAGAGCCTGCTGCTGTGTCTCTAGGCGTCTCAGC
>CAEMYA010000127.1:374741-389123 GCA_903131615.1 Diplodus sargus
GCGTGTTTGTGTGTGTGTGTGTGTGTGTGTGTGTGTGTGTGTGTGTGTTTGTTCAACAGTTGGGCTCTTTCTCAGCTCTCAACCTTAATAGAGTTGTCCGTCGGGTAAGTCAGCAGTGTGATGTGTTGATAGATACACAGTGTATGGGATGGCAGTGTTATTGTGTAGTGGAGATTACAGAGAACATCCCAACACTGAGAACTAATAAGTTAAGGTCAGCCAGTGTTGTTGAAGCGCCTGAACTCTGAACCTGCCTCATTTAGGTGACACCTTGAAGCATGCAAGTCCATACTGATAACCCTATATCAATATACTTTTGAATGGAAACAATTGATCAATTGTTTCCATTCAAAAGTATATTGATATATTTTTGACCTTATCGTCAGAATATTTTATTTTTTTTACACCATGATTGGATATTAAAGGCTGAGACTGAAGATCTTGAACAGCACTGACAGTAAATGTTACTTGCCCTGTCAGTCCTATTTCAGTTATGTTGCTGTATTTCAAAATCTCAGCAACGAATATGGTAAGCGTAATGTTATTTTAACCGGTAGAAGCAGAGCTTTTAAAATAAATGTGTTTTTCAGTGCTCCTCCATCCTGGCATTGGAGGCTGTTTAAAGCAGGTTGGATGCTGTGGATTAATATAGTTAGAGAGCCGGTGACCCTCTGGTTGCCTTTGCCCTTCAGCTGAAGTTACCCACAACACACATCATGTTTCCTGGGTCAGTGGAGCGTTTGGTTTGTGTATCCTCTTGGGTCGCTCTCTCTGTTTGTGTCATATTTGGGTGAAAGGTCAAATCATTTGGGGACTCGAATGAAAGCAGCACTATGTAGTTTCAGAGAAGAAATCAAGACTATTACTATTAAAACTACAACTAACATTTTAATATTTACAAAATTAAGGAGGGGATAATAATGATTAGGTAATCATTTTTTTATTGTTAGGTAGCAGTAAAGCACCCAGCAGATGCAGAAATGGATCAAGAAAAAGACTAGAGATAGTAAACATAGAATATAAAAATGCTTTCAAAAAAGTGGTGGCCATTTTGCAAATCATATCAAACAGTGTGATCTGATATTTTTGTGTTGGTGGTTTTGCTGAAATAGCATAATTAATGTTACTCCCTACCATTGGATATTTAACCAATGTTTGTGTGTGTGTGTGTGTGTGTGTGTGTGTGTGTGTGTGTGTGTTTGAAGTTGAAATGATGTTCCTGGATTAACACCAACATGAGTAGCGAAGCTGTGGAATCAAAACAGCGTGATTGATCAGTTGCAATGACTGTCCTGGAGCAACATTAATGACGCAGTAGGAAGAACGGCAACACAGCGGTTTGAGATAAACCTTTCAAGGTTTCAGATGTTCCTGACCTCCAGTGAGCCACTGGTTTCAGCTCATTTCAGAGCGTCTGAAAAGAATCTTGAAACCTGCTGTAGATAGCTAATCCTTCCCAGGGAACATTTAGTTACCATTTAAACTCTCAAGTTGTGCATTCAGGAATGACCTGTACCTGCGTCTGGTCTTGGCTGCAGCGCAGCTCTCAGAGTGGCTAAAACAGGCTCCGTGCCAGTCGAGCCGTGGAGCAAACCGAGTTGACACAGAAGTTGTGGTAGCTCTAACCATGAGCATGAGTATTTGTTTTTCGTGATGATTGGACATACATAACACACACACACATACAGTGTCAATAACAGAATGAATTGGATGCATTTCAGTTAATAACAGGTTGACTGCACACTGTGTGTTTGGGTTGACAAGAAGCCTGGATTTATTTATTTTTTACATTATGTTCTGCTTTATGACATCATGGGCATATTCTGTCCAGTTTGGTCCAATTGCTCAGTGGTTGTACACACAGCATTAACTGTCCTGGCTGTTGTATTCCGAGACATGGGTAGAGAAAGTTGCTCTCAGAGGAAGTGTCTCACACTCTGCTGACTGGAGAAAAAAGAAACACTTCAGGCGTTTCTTGGAAGTGCTGCAACATCACAACCAACAGGATCACTGGCTGCGGGTGGGTATTTTATTTTGTGTGTGTGTGTGTGTGTGTGTGTGTGTGTGTGGGTGTGTGTGTGTGTGTGTTACCTCCTGCTGTTATCCTCACTCTTTGAAAGTTTGCATGTCATATTTTTCTTGCATGTATCTTCTGTCTTTTCCCTCTTTTCTCTCTTTTCTCAGGCCTTTGCCAGGCTTCTCCTCTTGAAATGATCCTCCTGATCTGTCCTTTATAACTCTGAGGGGAAATCTGTGCCCCCCCCCCAGTTCACTGTAACCCATGCTTGTCTGCGATTGGTTTGGAGTTTTCACAAAGTGTGAGTGTGTGTGTGTGTGTGCGTGTGTTTGCGAGTGTGTTCTTATGCGGGCTCGCATTGGTACAGTGGGACGGGAACCGCTTTGATTTCCCAAGACGTCTCGGTCAGGCCTCATCGCTTTCAGACAGCAATCTCTACTTAAAGAGGAGGGAAAATGTTAGGAGGAGGGAAAGGGCAGAGAAAAGAGTGTGTGCGCCCTTGTGTGTGTGTTGGAGAACGAGCAGGAGAGGGAGAAGATGGGATGAAGGTCAGTTGGGAAAAATTTGCAGAAAAATATGAAGACACTTACGAGAGGAGAGAGCAAATAAATAAAGGATGCTTCCCCTGAATTAAACATGACTGTAAACGGCGGTGGGGATAGGGACCTCACACTGCATTCATCTGAGCAGGTCAACACAACACTACGCCTCATGAGTCTGTCGGTACACTGAACAGTTAAACACACTGCCGGCCTCGGCTCTTGTTTTCTTTACATAATGTCCTCACGCTGCGTCTTATATCATGTCTGCTGTGGGTAGTGCAAATGCACTGTGTGGTCATTAAGAGACTGTTTAGGCTTTGAATCTTTGCTCTCTCTATTATTACTCCTATTGGTAATAATACTATACTCAACAAGTTAATTGTTGAGATCTGGGAACATGGCAACATCACAAAAACAAGGTCGATGAGGCAAGAGGCATGAACAGTCAGATGATGAATCTTTTTGAGAAAATGAAGGCAAACAATGAATTAACACCCAACTGAGTGTGAATGTTCAGACACTTCCTCTCTAAGCTTAATATAAGTAGTTTTTATTGTTTATTGTTTCTTTTTTGAAACTGTTCTGTTACTGTATACCTGGTCTTATTCCCCTTATTAAGCACCTTGAATTGTTTGTATGGAAATGAGCAGGTACATTGTGCTTAGGTGTGTACAAAGTGATAAAAAGTGGGACAAGTCTTTGAAAATAGACTTATTTTCTAATAAAGTCGGTAATATAATTTGGTGGCTACGGTAAAACCAAGCTCATTTTAAAAAAATGAGATTTTTGTTCAAACTAACATATATCTCAATTCCCAAAACAGAAGCTTCAGGTGAACTGGACCTTTGTCACATGGTTTGGTTGGGTTAAGTCAACCAAACAGCATGTTTAGGTTCAGGAAAACGTTATTTGGGTTCAATTAAGAACATTACATCACTTGAATTATAAATGCACTTGCATTACATCTGACTTAGTAACGTTATGAAGGGTAGATAACTTGACATGATATGAAGTTTAATCAACTCACCACTGACTTCTGGTTTCACACTGGACACAAACAGAAGCCTCCTTCCCAGAACATCCTACTTCATCTGACCTCCTTCTTTAGCTGCCGTATGTATTGTTATTACTACTTCACAATTGATCTAGGGTCTTTCTTCTTATGTGGACGGCCTGATTTCAACAAGGCATTGTATTTGTAAAAGAAAACTTGAATTTTTAAATGCATAGGATATTTATCAGATGAAGTTTAATCAAAAACTGGTAACATTTTAGACATTTTTGAAATATGTATTTTGGTTTTGAAATTGAAATCAGCTCATGGTGTAGTATATTCAAGCAGCTGGTGGGTTCTACATAGGTAGGAGCTGATTATACAGCTTTCTTCACTGCTTTTCCTTCATTTATCCAGGGTGGTTGGTTGAAAACTAATGCCCCTTTGCCTGCTACATTCTCAAAAAACATACACACATTCACACCTGGACACTGCCCAGTACAACCACAGTCATTTTTGTTGGTCACTGAGCACTGCAGGGGTTAAAGGCATTGCTTAAGGGCACAAGGGGCAAGTTTTGCTCCTTAAATTCCCTGTCAAGGTTTAACCAGCAGATTCATCCTGCCAATCAAAACCATGACCTTTTAATCTGAAGCTGGGATAAAACAGAGGCTAAAATTGTATGATGGCTTACAGTTATGCAGGAAATGTGCAATATTTGAGCATGATCATAATCTAATTTAAATTAAATTCCAAACTTGGTTGTCCATAATTCATATTGGTCTTCCAGTGCACAGGCAAAACCATGCATCTTACAAGTTTTATTCGCATCAGTTAGCATCTTTCTGAGCTGAATGCTGCTCCCTGTGTCAACTGCTATACTGTACCTTCATCCTGTGTTAGTCTTTAGGGGGAGTCTGCTCAGCTCCACCACCAGCATCACTTCAAAGGCTTCCCAACTCTCCCCTCATAACTTTCAGGAGCTAGAGAGGAAGTGCTGCTGGAAGTGCATTACAATATCCAGAGCTGCAGATCTGCTCACCGTTTCTTCAGCTTCAGTCAGGCTCCACTTCTACATCTTGCTGACTGATTGTTGCATGTATGAACTCAGGCACCATGGTCAGTGGTCACGGTCAAATGAGTTTGCCAGATTTGCTGTAAGGCTCAGATTTTTGTTAACCTCTGAATATAAATAGCATTAATTGGCAAATTTAAGCGTGTATCCAATGATTTAAATCCGGAGGGTTGTTCAACAGTAAAGTATATGGAAAATGTCTAATTTAACAAGCAAGCAGTCCTTTTCCCTGCGAGGGTTACAATTACCCTAATTGAAAAAGCTGGACATGGATTGAAACTGGCAGTCTAATTAATGGACTCTTTTACAAGCTTCCATAGAAACCCCTGTTCAGTACAATACTTACACACATGGGTGGGTCCACAGTAAGCCTGTATATGTACTCCATATTTAGCTGCCAAGTGAGTTTTTGCAATGTATTTGTTTTTCATGAGAAAAATATTTATGGTCCAGTATTTTTATATCAAATTGTTACTGACATTATGTGATAAAAAAGACTTGAATAGGAGACCTTTGATAGAAAACTGAAAATTAGAACTCAATCATTCAGTAAATATGATCAGAATGGTTAAAATATATTTTTTTCTATAATGATGCTGAGTTTGGGATTAAGGTTAGATTTTATTCTGTCTCTTTTCGTCATCTGTTGACTGATACTTAAAACCACATTTAACTGCAAACTGTGAATTTGTTTCTGAATAGGTGTTAATTGTTTTGGTGGCCTTTTCATCTGCTCCTAGAAATGCCATCAATAAGTGTTAATGGCTTCCCTGTTGTTTTTCATTTTCATGCTATTATCTGTATTTCCTGGCTCCAACGCTCACTTCTGAATTCTGTCACTGACATTAAAAGGTCCAGCAATGAAATGCTGCTCTTCCCTCAGCATTCCTTTTATTGTGTAATCGACATAATCAATACAAACACTTTTTCAAGACCAACCTGTTCATTTGGCTCAGTGTTTCCCCATTAGATACAAAAACACACCAAAAAAACAAACAAACAAAAACATTTTCTAAGTGCGGAAGAAAATGTATTTCCATTCAAGCATGACATAAAACCAACTGGAAGAGTCTGTAATGCAGGTCTGCATTTTGCTACTTAGCAGCAGCTAAGTTTTCCCAAATTAGATGGTGATACTTGATTGGTTGTAACCAACAGTATTTTACTGTTCCAGCTGTAACGTTTTGCAGAAAAGATAAACAATATGTTGGCTAAATGTGCTTGTCCTGCTCCTCTTGCCTGGTTTTGTTCCCATTCCAATCACCAGAATAAAGTGCTCTACAGATATGTAGAAGCTTTGTGTTTCTATAGGTTTTATTTTCAATGTTATCTTCTGACAACACAGTGCTTATGGTCTGGCTAGGTCAAGTTACAAAAAACACTTGAGGGTTTTGGGTTAGGGAAAGATCATGTTTTGATTTAAAATATCATTTTTGGTCACCACAGACACTTCTGGAGATATCTCGACTACTCGCAAGGTTTTTGTCACCAAACAACTTGGCTGGAATGTATCTAGAGGTCTCCTTATTCACACTTACAAATGTTGAAATGCTGTCACGAACTGCAGTCACTGGCTTAGAAGCCTTGTTACCTAGCACAACTCCACCACTACCCCCTCAGCCTTCTAACAAGTCTGGTCATAAACATGTAATGTTGACATGATAAGACACGTGTTGAAACTTCAATATGACACAAACAAGTCTGAACGTGTCAGTGGTTTGCAGAAATGTTAACTCCTAACATTTTATTCTGATGTCTAGGCTGTTCTTCCCTTAAGTGAACAGACACTCCATCATTCATATTGTCTGTGATACCAAGAGTTACCATCCTCTGCCACAAGGATTTATCATGAGGCGATGTTTTGAGGTGCTCTGTGTATTCCTGATCATTGCTGTATGATTTTAAATGGCGGTAATCCTCACAGCAACCACAATAAACACCGGTGATCTTAAACTGTAGACTGATGTTCTCTGTAACACATCACAATATACGTAATTGCTGTATATGTGTTGAAAAATATGTTAAGTAAGTTTCTTAGGGCACTGAAGTGCTCGCTGACTGGCTGCAGGCAACGCTGTTTGCTGCCTCAGCTCTCTCCACCAGCCCGCTTCCTCCTTGTGTTCTAGGTTTTTGGTTTTGTAGATGTGCGTCCACGGTAAAGCTGGTTCAACTTAGAAAAAAACAATACAAATAAATACAATTACAATCAACATGAGTAGTAATTGTCACTGTAAAAATAGGACCTTGTCCAAGAAAAACACAAAAGCATCTCGCTGAAGCTTCCTTTAAAGCATGGCAGTGTGAAAGTGTGTGTGTGTCTGTCTCATGTATCTGTTTCAGTGTTGAAGTGTCTTGCACGTACATCTGCTTTTCTGCTGAACAGCGAGAGTGTGAGCACGGGTGAGTGAGCATTTACATATGTCTGTGACTAAGCCCATTGGCACAGTACAGTATGATGCAGTGCTCCTTGCCTCACTGTGCCTGTCTGCTGTGAGTGTAGTTTTGTGTTCTGCTTGTAATCCTCAGCACTGTCCCTGGGGGGGAAAGCTGGGGATGCTAACAGCAGCCAAACTGCAGGTTGCTGCTGGAGAGAACAACAGGTCACTCTGTCCTTGCTTTTCACACTGGCTGGAACACTACACAGTACAACAATAGCACAGCATTATAGGTGTTGTAGGGGCATGGGGGATTTGTGGGAAATGAAACATCTAAGGATTAGACTGATATGTTGATTAGGTTGATGGCTGTATCAGGAAAATTACAGTATAGGTCATCGTGTGAAATTAACTTATTGTGACCCATGTGAACAATTGACCTCAAGCACAAGAGGAAGTCAGGTGAAGTTCTGTAGTATAAATGCCCAAAAGTTCCTCATAGTGAGGGGGACAGGGTGGACATTAGGAATAGACGAGCATAGGACTGGTGATATATGTTGTTTTATGAGTCACTGGAAATCACTCTATTTAAACATTTAGTTATAAGTGTGTTGGTTGATACGTGTACCCATAGATAATCTGACATGCCGAGCCATCTGGGAAGGTGCCACCAGAAATGGGAGACACTTCTTGGCAGATGACTGGAAGAACCAGTTGTCTCTCGCTGTCTATCATAGGCTACCTTCAACCAATTAGAACAACAGCAGTGCTGCCACCAGGCAGGAGACAAGTTAAGTCTGGCTGAGGCCAGTCAGGAAAATCAAGAAAAGATCGACTGTGATTGGAGAAATAATTGACCATTAACACCTTTCAAGGTTAAGAAAGGGAATTTCTCCTACTATATAGGTAGCGTTAGCTAGCTAGCAACAGTCATAAAATACAGCAACAGAATGAGCTTAAATTGCATGGATGCAGCTGTTAGAGTTGCTGTAATTCAAATCATAGCATCAACGAGTCTTACCCTCAAATTTTGTCTAATATTGTGAGAAAAGGTTTAGTGAACAGCTGTTCCAGACTGACGCTACTGGGTCACTCTGTTGGATGAGAGGCAAAACATTACAAAAGTAAATATACACAGTACATATACTGTACATCAGAGGTGGGAGTAAGTTACATTCATGCAAGTCATAAGCAAGTCACAAGTCTTAACCTTTAAGTCTCAAGCAAGCCCAAAGTTACTATTGATGAAAATCAAGCAAGTCAAGTCGAGTCATGGCTATCACTCAAGCAAGTCACAAGATGTTCGTATGAATGTATTCTTCATATCTGTAGACACAGTAAACAGAAGAGGGTGGTTAGTCATTAATATGATGTATGTGCATAGTTGATCAATTTTAGAATTGTTTTGCAAACCCATAAATACAAGAATAAGATTAGATTAATATCAACCCTGGGACTGCAGCATACTGCACATCCTGACAGCTGAGAATATTACTCTCAGATATTGTTTCCCCTCCCCCTCTATAAAAGGAGGCTGAAAATCACAGGACATGTCTGTTCTGTCCTGAAATGTGTGTTTCTCTTCTATAAAACACATTCTACATCTCGGAGACGGAGGGAGAAGCAGGTCCGTCGCCGACATGCACGAAAAAACAAGTGCGTCAAACTGAATGTGTGCAGATACGGTGTCGTGTTGGGCTGTGAGCGCGTAAATGCACGCCTACATTTCAAATAATGTTTGTGCGCACTGAAGATGCTATATCTGAAACACACACACGCTTTAACCAAGGCGGCGGCCAAAATCACCCAGGCATGAAAAAATCTTTGAATCCAAATGTGATGATTTGGAGCTCCCTCCATGCTGCCTCTCCTCCTCTGATCCTGTCGGCCACAGTGCCATTCTGGCATGCAGCGCGTCATACAGTGGCAGAGGGCAAAGTATCAAAAACGAAACTAACGTCTCAATATGCGCAAAAAAAAGAAAGAAAGAAAAGCCAAGACTTTCGAGTCATCTGTGTCAAGTCTAAGTCAAGTCTCAAGTTATTAATGCCAAGTCAAAGTCAAGTCCAGTTTTTCATGGGTTCTTCAGTCTCAAGTCCTCAAATTTGCGACTCGAATCCGACTCGAGTCAAGTCATGTAACTCGAGTCCCCCACCTCTGCTGTATGTATAAAATATAGACCACCACAGATAGAAAGCGAATAAAGGAAATGATTAAATCCCACAACAACAATATGGAACAATCCCCACTCTTTCAGTGCTGTGTTTTAAAACCCCTATCATCACACTCAAGCCTCACTGCCCTCTCCTTGACAGCTCCGTTGCACAGACCTATGCCCTCTCCTCCATGTCTTCCCGTGAATCCGACAGCGTAGTACTACACAGGTCACTACACATGGGATCTTATCTTATTCATTAGGAACATGGATAACAATTGGACAATAAATTATTCATTCAAAGTTGGCAGAATCACTGGCATCTTGCTCTTTTGCCCTTATTCACCCCTATGTTACTCAGTCCTGTTGAAAAAAGGCGGTTAAAACCAGTCAGTGGGGATACACAGTGACTCAGGCTGCTTGTGCAAGTACAATTCTGAAAGCTGCCGTAAGGGAAATGTAGGAGAGATGTGCATGGACTCTCTACCTCATTCGGAGGTGAAAATAGGCATCATGGACCCGCTGAGAGACAGGAGTGTTGGCAGGTGTCCCATATTCAGGAGTATGAGACAACCCCATGCTGCATGGCAGAGTGAAAGAACTAACAAAAACACCACCAGATGGATGACTGTCTGCATAGTTCAGGGACTAAAATGTGACATAGAGGTCAGAGAAGTCACTAGCTTTAATCCTTGTACCAACCGGGAACATCTATGTGAAGAAAGCAATAGATTAACACTCTTCAATCCTTCAACACATTCATCTCTTGAGTAAAGCACTGAAACCTCAACTGGTCACCGGTCACTGTAAGATAAAGAAAAAGTGTGCTTGTGTGGCCTGGATTTAAAAGTTAAAGGTAACTTTCCCCAGATGAATAAAGGTTCAAATAAAACAGCTGCAAGCAAAACTTCCTGGGGCAAGCACACCACATCAAGCACAGTACTCTGAACACAGGTACACATCTGCCCCCCAGAAGTCTGATTATGATTGAAGCAAGCATCATGGAGATGTGGCCACCAGCTCTGACGCAAGGAAAATGGTCTGCAAAAACTCGTAAATGACAAAAAGAGACAGAATGTTTAAACTATTCAATAACAAACATAGGAACCTGTCTTCATTGACAAGTGTTTATTTGTGTCACTGTCTACCAGTTTAAAGTGCCGATTGTAACATATGGCCAGAATCTGAGTTGAATACTAAATGTGAAGTCCCCCTGTGATTTACTTCATCTGCCCCTGAAACCAAAATTAACATCTTTTTGGCTAAGAAAGCGTCTTAGCTCCTCACCAATGACGTCTCCCATGTGATTGCAGTCTTTAGTGAAGCTGAATAATCCAGTCCGGGACGCTGGTGTCTTTTGGGGGTCTTTGTACAGTAAATCCTGATGATTGATCGTATATACAATGTGATCTGTGCATGTTTCATCCACTTTTTGATGATAAACAGGCTGCTAGCTGGACGCTAATGGGACGTATTGACTTCCCATAATGCTTTGGAAGAGGTCAGAGAAAAGAAATGTGTAGATTATAGTTCTCTTGGTGATTTCAACGGATTTCAGAGAAATTCAATTTCATGGTCGTTTAATTTTTTATACGTCCAGGTGTCCTGAAAAAATTGTGTATTACAGGGTTAATGAAAGATAAGATTATTGCACAAACAGACCAGGCAAAACAAAAAGCTTAGGCCTTTTTTTCTTTTCAGCTTTACTGTTTTTGGCGGTACTGGTACTTACTGTCTGAAGTCGAGTCTACTCTTCCAATCACAACCAGCGCTGTCTCATTTGGTAACAGATACATGCCAACTTAACAACACAGATGGATAATATATGGTTATTTCTGGCAGCAGCCTGAACTCTTTGATCATGCATCGTGTTGCATCTCGAACATGTATTCACCCGCGTCTGTTCTTGTGTGGTGAGGAGCCTAACTGTAATAACAATGGCTGTTGTGACGCTCCATGTAAAAAGGGCTGAACATTTGAGGGCTGTTGACAGTAAAGGCATTGTCCTGAAACCCAGAGTAGGAAACAGCCCCTGATCTTTTGTTCACCTCTGAACTTTTGATTTTTATCACTTAAGCAAAAATGACAGAAATGAAAGGCTTCAGCACGGGTCTGGCATCACTACCTGTGTTGTCTGTCAGTCTCATCATGCACATGCTGCATTGTCCTAATTAAATGTATGTTAAGTAAAGTACCACAACCGCCTGGCGGTCAGCAGGTTTTCCCGCATGGTCCTGACCATACCATCAATAGATCACGGTTCTCTGATGAAATTGTTCTCTTGCACAGAAAGGAAAAACAAAAGAGAAAAGAAAGCATGATAAGAGGGATAAGAGGTGCAAAACAAAACATCTAGCTTTACCTCCATTTAAATCAACATGAGGCAGATATAAGGAAAGAGCTCATTTTGGAAATCAAAGTAGATTTTTTCCCTTTGTCTGTCTCTATCTTCTTTCTCAGATTGCCTCTTTTGCTCTCTCTCTCCTTTGCTTCTTGCTTCGTAAGCTGAACCTCTGGAGGGCGACGGGCTAAAAAAGGAAACAGACGGTTTGGCCCTCGGCTCTTTTTTCTTTTAATAGGCCTGGTATTCCTGGTGGAGCAGGCAGGAGTTCACCTTGATGTCACATATCAGCGGCGGGCTCAGGGCTCAGGGCCGGCCTTCCCTCACTGGCTCACAGTTAAAGGAGGTTTGGGGAGGGAGGGAGGGAGGGAGGAGGAAGTCAACAAATTCTTTGACCTTCATTATCTGCCACATCTACTGAGTAGAGGCAGCGAGTGTGAGTGATTTTATTTAATATATACTGTACCTATATGTACTGTCAGCCTATTGCCAATAGAAACACACTGTAAATACCTTTTGTGACATGCAAAAGTGGTCATAAAGCAGATCCTTTGTTTGGTCTGTATTGTTTGCTACTACTGGCTTATTGCTTCAGGATGTTTTTGCACTTCACTTCTTCTCAGAGATCAGCTCACTGAGTCAGGCCAGTCATTGGCTGTGAGAATCACTGCTCATGCCAACTACTCACTTCTCATTCCTGTCATTCCGAACAAGAAAAGGAAAATAGCACCACTTCATGGCTCAGTACAGGAGTTTTACCAGTAAATGACTATAACTATTGTGTTACAACAATCTGTGCTACAGAGTAGTGAAAGCTGTTTTATTGTAATGGCAGAAAGCAGAAGTGAGGAAGCAGCACAGGGCTGCAGTCACCTGTGTAGAACACCGTGTGACCAAATCACAGAGTAACTTGTAATGTCCCAATAGGGCTATATTTAAATTTCCAGTTAAATATGTGAGCATTATTTCATTTGCAATCTGCAGTCATGCTATATTTTAGGGCTAAGGCTAACCCAGACAGGATCATCAACTGGGATCTCTTGACAAAAAGCTTATGGGATTTTTCAATTGCATTTTGGATTATTGCTGTTTTGTTCAGCAAGACCATCTTCACAGATGAACACCTCTTTTATGATTTTACGTTGCAAATGCAATCACCAGAAATAAAAAAATAAAAAACTAATGTTAGGAACAGCAATACATTTGTTAAACAAACTATCTTGCAGTTACATGACTTCAACATTAAGCTTCCTGTTACACTATACACCACTATATTATACACACTGTAATATACATTTATAAATCTAGAAGTTAAAGTAAAGCTTTAGTCTGAACAGTTTACAACTAAACTCCCCTACAACCTCTGTAGTCTCATTTAGCCACTTGTCAGCAAGCAACTTATCTAAAGGCACGTAAAAACTTTAAAAATTCACCTGTGGGGTATTTATTGATGTTTTTTACTTAATAGATTTCAAGGTTGTGTTAACAGCAGACCTTATTTTAGAAATGTAGCTGAAAAATTATTTAAAACAACCCCATTGACTTTATGTCAAGGGAACTGGGTCTATTCTATCTCCAATCCTTTATCTCCCAAATCCTGTCCATATAAACATTGTTGTTAGTGTTTGCTCATATTATCTAGCTGTAACATCAAGTATGTAGGTGGATATTGATGGACTGGCAACACCAACTTCATGAAATGTGCCAAAAACATAGATTATAAAATGTCTTAATTATTCAGTCTGTAGCCTGCAGAAAATCTAATAGCACTAGTGCGGATGTTGTGTACACACCATTCAATTTCCGAAACTTCTTTGCAGTCAATCATTTGGAATCTGACCCAGATAATTTAGTGCTGGTTAGAACTGGTTGAAAAACCACTTCTAACTCACGCAGCCATTCAGGAGAGCCCAATACTATTGACATTCTTTTGCACAACGCTGTGTCTGCATGTTTGGTGTGAAAGCCTGATTGTTCTGTGACCATATAGTATACATTTAAAACCTTGTGTATCGTATAACTTGCGGTTTGTTTGACTTATAAATCGTGAATTAGCTTATACTGTGGTGGCAGCTGATGGCCTGTGAATAGCAATTAGTAAAGGTACGAGACAGCTGTTTAAAAACAGTAAACCACTTAACTTTGTAAATCCTATGATGATCTGGGCGGTGCAAAAGTGTTCTTACCTCAACCTCCACTCTAAACACTTGTTCGAGCATACATATATAACTCACATACTGTGAGTGGTAACCAGGAAACTAAAATAATTGGACTTGAACATCCGTACATGTGAACTTTACCTCTGACTGTTGGGTCACGAGGGGTCCATGGGGATTTTTATGGTGTCATAATATAATAAACTGATTATTTTGAATTCATCTTGCTTCTGCTGAACTTGGCTGCTTCCTTCGACGGCTGTCAAATTTTTTTATAAGCGTGTGTCAAGGATCATTGCTTTAGATCCTTCTGTGGAAGAGTGCACATCTGCTTCTGAGTTAATCTGGACTGTTTCACCATCACCTCTCTCTCTCTCTCTCTCTCTCTCTCTCTCTCTCTCACACACACACACACACACACACACACACACACACACACACACACACACACACACACACACACACACACGCTCTTTTCTGCCCCTCCTTCTCTCTCTCTGTTATTCAGTCTCTTGCTGTTTGGACAAACACTTGACCGAAGCGTCCAGCAGGCCAGACAATCGATGGCAAATGCCCACAGCTAAATCAAATTACTTCTGCTCGATTTGTAGCCGGGGACAAAAGAAAGAAGGAGAAAATATAAAACTGCGTTATTTCCAGAGTCGGTGGCTGTCTGATGGAAGGTTTTTTTTCCTCTCTCTCTCTCTCTGTCTCTCTCTCTCTCTCT
>CAEMYA010000127.1:389385-403035 GCA_903131615.1 Diplodus sargus
AAAAGAAAAGAAAAAAAAGTAATAATGGTAGAATCTCAAATTATAGTCAGCTTTACCAAATGAAGGAATTTGTAATATCATGTTCCACATTATAAATTGTGTATAATGTGCATTTCCATAGCACTAATTTCATCAGTGCAACAACAGTCATGTCATAATTATATTCTCTTTTTAACAGTCTTTATCCTTACAAACAAATTATTTCCAATTAGTCTGTTTACTCAGTCAAAGAAATCAATAGTGTATCACTGAATGGAGTTCAGGAAGGCCTGATCTTTCCTTAAATTCCAGTTGCAAAGCAAAGTAGAACTAACAGAAATTAAAAAACTAATTGTACACCATGATAAATTCAACACCTGGAGTGTTGATTTTGGATTAACAGCAAATCAACAAACAGGAAGTCTTCTTGTTAACATACTTTTTTTAAACATGTTTGCTAACAAGGTGTAATGGATGTATTCAAACTTTGACCACTCATTTGCAGAAATCATATTATCTAAAATGGGTCATTTGTGACACATTTTCATGGAACCTTCCTTATAAGAACAATTTGATTTGGTAATTGGAATGTCTTTTGAGACTTTTTTTCACAGCTGACATTTGAACTCGTTTAACTAGGAAAAGCACAGCTGTTACGAATAACATTTAGCTACAACATTGTGACAGTCAGCCAGCATGCAGACGCAAGGACCGTTTTCCCTCCTGACAAGTAAAATCTCCTCAGACAGGCTTGCAAGATTTATTAATCTGTTGACCTAAAAAGGTTTTGGTTATTCCCTGTCACTTATTAATTGGACATCTGTCCGTTGTATCTCATTTCTTTGTAAAAAGGTAGGTATGGCATAGTTTTGTTTATTTTTTTCTCTCTTGCAAACCTTTGAATGATTTTTCATTCTTCGTTATAATATTTTCCTCACGTTTCTATCAGTCTATTTTTCATCATCATTATTCAAGTCCATATTCTGCCTGTTTGTCTTTCTCTCCAGTCCTTGCCTTCCTGTCTACGCCCCTCACCCCTGCCTCCAGGGCCACTTTGACAATGCATGATGCAGGTGTCAGGCTTCAGATTCTAAACTATCCATTTCTCTGTCTAATGGAGTTACAGCTGGCCTCTGTTGACCCTTAAACAGTTTGCGGTGGAGGAGGTGGCCACCGGCTGAGGCATTAGTGTGACATTCTCTCCTTGCCGCCTGTTTGTTCTCTGCCAGAAGATCTCATTTCAGGGTGAAAAGCTGGGTTTGACAAAGAAGGACATTTAATGCAGGGGACTGATCGATTTGAGCGCAGATCTGGAGGTGAGGTTGTCTACACACGTCCTCAGACAGAGCTGGGGTTTCCAACCTAGTGGTGCCCTCAGGGCTCAGCCTTCAAATGCCCCCCGCCCCCGAGCACATCTCCTCCTCTGTGATCTCTGCCTGCTTTATTTTCTCAGACAGTTCCAGTCGACACATAAAAGGTAGTTGGTGTTTGTTGCAAACCAAAGTCTTGCAACCACGGATCTTTTGGTTGGAGTCAAACCAGCTGAGATTTTATAGAATCTTGTCAGAATTTAAGGAAAGGCCAAGCCTTCCTGAACACCATTCAGTGATACACTATTGATTTCTTCAGACGAGAGGAAGAGCACAATTCTGACATCTTCTGTAAAGGTCATGAGCAGCTTAAATTTCAGCGTCTGTGATAAAGTCAACAATATCCACTGTGTGTGAGTGTGAATGGACCTTTGAGCAAAACACAATGGAAGCCAGGAATTAGTATCCTTAATGCTAAAAAGCGAGGTAAACCTGTTTTTGACTACTGTGATGTGTTATCAGTTTTAATCTATTGGTAAGCAAAAACAAATGCTGAGGGTAAGGTGCATAAATAGTAAAGCCTGCCAAATAAGACAGGATCTGTCTGCACTGTACCTCTGTACTGTAGCACCAGGGTGGATGGATGGGTCTACAAAGCATTTATGTAATTGTAGATTCCCAAACCTAAACAAGCCATAACTAGAGGTGTGAAATCAGAAAAAACTGTTTCCCCCATTTTATGTGTTAATCAAAATTATGTAAATGTCACTGAGGTTCAGAATGGCACCACATTGAACAACGTCTGTGTATTTTCCCTTTAGCAGGTAATAAAAAAGTCCCTTTTTTATTATTTAGATTTCAGAACTTACTGGAATTTTACTGAATCATTAGAAGAAAGTGCAAGAAAGTGGACCTTAAATTAATGTTATTATGTCAAATGACTCAAGTGAAACAATATTAAACTGCTGTGGCCGACTCTACAGTCCAAGACAACCAACCCAGCACCAAGAGGTGTGCTACAGGATTGAGGTATGGTGAAAGCCAGTGTCGCAAAGATGACTCTTTTTAAACCAGTCAAGGTCCTAACCTGGTCCGGACCAGGTTATCGTTACAGTTTTGGCTTTAATTGACTAAAAAGTTCCTTTCCCTCTGACATTAACATTAATGTCACAAGCTGTGCATTTTCAGCTGCGTTTTCTGTTTATGTCGTGTTGTGGATTTTATCTCCGTCATGGAACCTCATGGAATATACATTAAACGTTCCATATTGTTCCAAGTTAGCCTATGATGTTTACTTGTATATGAAATATGGTGTAATTTCATCAAACTATGCCATAATGTTACAATTTTGGATTATGTTAAAAGTCGGTTTTACCCAGTGGGGGCTTTACTGGGCTTTATTTCATAATATTCAATTAATAAAAATGACTTCACTTTGATTTGGGCAAAAGCTAAAGTGATTTTCCCGTCATCATGGGGCTGTGCCTGACCTAAATGCAGTTATTCAGTGAGACGTTTATGCTGCATGAAGTTCACAGTGTACGTGCTCTACAAGTGCAGTTAAACGTGTTGGAATACAATTTTAGGCGTTGAGAGGAACACAAGAAATGACTTACAAATGAACACAATTAGTGTAAATGTGTTGAGATACCCGTTAACTCTGACCGGGGATTTAAGCTTTGTCAAGCCAGTTCACACAAAGAAAGCCTGACTATGTCAAACTTACTTCATAGTATACCCTTCTGATGTTTTCATTTTGTCAGGCTGTGAATTAATTCAAATAAGGTAAACCACACACTGCTGCCCCTACTAGTGCTGAAATGCAGGGCGAGGGGACATAAGGAAAGGTCTCAGACACATGGCAACAGATTCACTGATTGGTGCAGAGTGCTTGGAAACGGCCTGACATTCACATTTAATGCTTGCGTCTTACCTACAGGTTCAGAGTGGAGCTCAGAGGAATGTGTGGCTGCAGAGTTGTCTGCTGCTAATTGTGTTATTTCTGGACATTTGAGGCTTTATCCTTGCAGGCCCACAGCAGTTGTCATTTTCAGCACCTGTATATTCGCTCTACAATTTCTCCCTCACTTACCTCTTCCATAATAACCATTACATGTTCTGTTAAAATGCCTTCCCTCCTCCAGTCTAATTATCACCAACCTCTCTCCCTCTCTCTCCATAATGGATACCAGGAAACATTAAGAGCTCCAGTGCAGAAATTAGCGCTTGACCCGCAGCCTCCAAACTGAGATAATGTCTGTACACTTACAGATGAGGGGAAAAAAAATGGGGGGTGGGGGGGATGGATGTGCTGGTGGGTAATGGGGGTTTGGGGTGGAAGTCTGTGATCTCCTCCTTTGCCTTTCAACTGCTGTGGGAATTGAGAGATAAAGTCTAACTCAAAAAGCTTGGTGTCTATAATCCAGACAGATCGAGAAAGGCGACGCAGAGACACTGAGAAGTAAAGGATCAAGAGGCTCGGCAAGAAGAAAAAGGTGCTCTCATCATCCCCCTCTCTTAGATTTCAGCGACCGTCATTACTGCCGAATGCCTGTCTTCTTCTTCATCGTCCTCCCAGCATCCAAAAACACTGTTCCATCACTCAGATAACTACTGCTGTTGGGGTTGTTTCATATGGAGAGGAGGCGCTCAGAGAAGATGAGGCCTTTAGTGACTTTTAACATGAGAGAAGTCAGAAGGAATAGGCTGCTTATAGAACTGGCTTTCAAAGGTTCATGTCAATAATGATATTAAGATGTTCAATGTTGGGTCATTTGTGACAATTTTCATGCTAAAATTAATTGGATGTTGAATGTTATGAGGTTGAGAAGCCAGAAATTAAAGCTCTCTGTTTGATATTTCTTATTACTGGCCTGTGGGCTGTTTGCCACACAATATGTCCAAATTGTCAACACACACAGCCAATAATGGTTGATTAATCTAAATAATCATATTCTCAGTTGATTGATTGATGTGTTTTAGAAAATGTCAGTGAATAGATATGGAATAGCATCACAGAGGACTAAGACAACTAGCTTTTTTCTTAAAAATAAACTTAAACAATTAATTGATTATGAAAATTGTTGGAATCAGTTTATAATTCCTGCCTTCGAAAGTGTTGAACCAAACAAACAACATACTAATGATTGTGTTACTTTTACCCTGCTTCCACATAAAACACCCAACTGTGGCATTGGAGCAAGGTTATTATTTATCTGTTGCAATTGCCAACCTCCTACCGATAGCACATTAAATCCTACAAGCTGGTCCTTTACCATGATGAATGGTTAATAAAGGTGTCCCACAAGGATCAGTCTCTGCAAATAAATATTTTATGTTATATGTCAGTATGTCCATTATAAGGATGATGATAATGTGGTGACAGTCGGCATTTGACGACCTCCGGACATTTCTCATTAATTTTAAAGGTCATGCTTAACATCAGTGATAGGAAATGGGAATTACGATTATGCAAATCTGCAGAGGGGGTCGGAGTTTGTGAATCTCTGAACTTACAGAAGTTTCGTTACCCCCCCAATTCTACTGAGACTTGGGTAAAAAAGCCTCAACCATGACTGATTAAAATCATAGAGAGATAGAAACCAGGTTAGACAGTTAATAATGAGTATGTTTCGTGTATGTTTCTCCTCACCCAAACAATGTGCAGTGAACGGTTGGACAATGATTCCGTTGGGCACGTCTCTGCTACCTGGTGTGCGTGATGCTGTTTAGTTCCATCCTCCATGCAACTTCATATCTCACCTGGAGCATTTCAGAGGAGTGTCATGCCTGCTGGTTGTTGTTCATGTGCTCAGATTGTACTTATTTCATAATTTATCCTCAATATTTTTGCCTCTACTGGCTACGTAGTTAAATCCTTTCGTTATATGTCTGTGTGCTGTAGAATTCAAGTCAGCACACCGTGCGTTTCGAAAATTGACCAGATGCACTTTGCCGTTACACCATCTAACCTGTGTGTCTGAGAGTCAAGGAGTCAAAAAAATAACTAGCAATCATCGTATATCATAGTATATCACAACAATTCAGTTGGAATAGACTGACCGACCAGTGCATTGCTTGACCCGGCCCCTCTTCAGTAGGTTAAATCACAGGATTCAGCTGAACACAATGAGTTCTAAGTATTATATAATGGGTTGGTGAGGGGGGTAGGAGTGGTGAGAGAGTTATAAAAAGAAAGTGCATATCCTCTCAGATTTGGCTAAGGGGCACAAAGTACTTCCTCATCTTGGCATAATGACGTGAGGAGTCTGTGTGTCCATATGTTGGAGCTGGAGGCCTTGGATTCAGCAGGAAGTCTTATTAGCATAGCATTGGCTGCAAGACATTTGCCTCACACTTGTTTAAAGGTAATGAAGAATCATCTGAGAGAGTGCGCACTGCGATCAGGCTGCCATCTGTTACCTGCTAACTCCGCTCACCCTGACAATGAGGAAAAAGCTGGAAATACTACACAGCCACACCAAGCTGTGTGTTCAAATGCGAGCACTTGTTTTTTTTTAAATGATCTATGATCTGTTTTAAAAGTGGCTGACATTCTGTTCACTCCTGGCAGTTGGCCTGTTATTGGCCCTCTTGTATGCCAGTGCCACTCTTGCCCTCTCTCTGATATAACATTTCTATTTTTGTTGCAGAAAATTACTTTTAGACAAAGATTGAATTATCATGTCATAGCATCGGACTGAAAGCAGTGATTTAAATCATCAAGGGACAACAAAACTTTCCAAAACTCATTAAGTTAAATTAGAATGTGAGGTGCATGATACATAAGTACACTATTGCTTTGGTTTTAGAGGATGCATAATGCCACTCTTCTTAACTGTTTCTTACAGCAGGTGCTTCTAGAAATAAAAGTCTCTGTTAAAACTGTAGAGCGGATCGCGACATCCAACAGTTACATACAACAGTTACTTCCTGGTAGGATAGCTGGCAGTTAATTTGCATTGTTGAGAAACTGGCACACATGTTTATTTGTGTTGTCAGTATCATTTAAAGTGGTCCGACCTGTCTGATTCTGTTTCTACTCTGCTTATTTCATATAGGCTGCTGTGTTGTTTTGCAAGTGTCTATACGACAGTGACATATTTGACTATCTGCTAGTTTGGAGTAATTGTGTTCATCAGGTGGACGTAAACATAACCTGGATAGGATGAGAAATGTTGCTCCATGTCTATTGCTAATATGTTAGCCATAACAACTTCATAAGAATTTACTCAAGGTGAAATATGTAAGAATTGAGCCCATATTGAATTTCTACTACAAACAGTTATGGGGCATTATATCACCAGAGTACCTTTTAACTGCAGCTAGCTGTCCTCTATACATCCAGACTGCCATTAGCTTGTTAGTTCTGTTAGCCATGTGGCCAGGTAGACTACTGGGGGAGTCTTGGTGTTAACACAGCTAGCACAGGAGGTTTCTCCATTACATATCTCTGCAACACAGTACACAGATAGATGTCTTCGATGTAACATCAAACTGTTATCTTTTTGCATTCTGTTAATAATTTAATTTTTTTCTGCATGTTTTAAACTAAAATCCTTACAAACTGCAACCTAAATAAGTTGATAAAATGTTGGTGGTGTTGCTGTTTCATGTTGTTATGGAGTACATTAGCCCAATAATGACCAAAAGAGATTACAGCACAGCTTGTAGCCCTTTGGTTATGTTGGATGGAAGAACAACAAACCGATCATTTGTCAGAGGTTCTGACCAGTGCATGGTGGGTCTAAAAATGAATAGCTAGCTCGAAGGCTAGTGTAAGTGGTGGGGATTGGCTGATCTGATCTGATGCCAGATCTGTATCAGTGTTGCTCTCCACTGTTGACATGAATGGCTCACACTTTAAGAATGTCATGAAAAGTTATATTAATTCAATCATGGAGGACTGTAGGTTCAGTTTTTATTGTGGGTACCCAGAGTTTAAAGATCAAAATCTGTATCTGGAGATAAAATGTTGCTGTAGCTATAGGAAATGCTGTGAAATCAGACTGTAATTTTCTATTAAAAAGTATAGTTTTATTTTGATGACATGAAAGAGTTCATCATCTGGTGGAAATTATTCAGAATATAGCGATTAGCTTTGCAGATACTTCGTCTTGGGCCAAAGTTTTGGTCAATGCTATAATTTTGCCCAATGTTGTCATTAGAGGAAAAGAGGATTCTTCTTTTTACTTTGACTGACATCACTTTGACCAGGTGAAAAAGGAAATTCACCAGAGGTTAATGCAAAGAAAAACATATACAGTGTTGTTCATGATTCTTATAGAGCTGTGTTACTCGTCAAAAAGCGAGAGGTTACTCAGCCCATACTAACTGGTTGCTGTAACTCATTTCCTGATGTGCTTGTCCTTGTGCTCAGACAGAACCAATCTGAAGTTGCGCGGCAACCATCATCTCAAAAGGATTTCCATTCTTGCCTCTGAGATGTTTGCTGATGACAGAGCAAAGAGCCATTTTTCTTTTTCCTTGCCTGATAATGCTCCATGTACTGAAAGTGTGTTTGCTGCTCAAACTGCTCTCTGGATATTTATTCATTGCTTCAGCGATACTGCATACAACAAGCTCATCTGGTGTAGAGGATGGAACTGTATTTTTCTAGGAAACAGTAATGTCATATTGAAACCAACAATACAGTAATCATATTCCTCGGGATTGCCAGCATTGCACTGAGAATAAATCACAAGTTATCATAATAATTAGAGGAAGAGAAAGCCTGGAATATTATTACAACGTATCAACCTTTAGGGGTCTTACTACGCTTTGGCCAGTGGTCTATTGTTGTTTTCATGAAATTGGTTCTCCACTGTTTGTTTCATTTGTGAAAGACAACAGGGTAAGGGCGGCAGTAATTTTTATCGGGGGATAGTTACTTGCTGGGTAGTTTTGGCTTTTGTTGCTGTTTGCACTGTCTCCATCCTCAGTGTGCAGTTATGGTAGTTCCAATTAAACTTGCTGCAGACATGAGAAATGAGCAAAAATGAAATCAATACCATATTGAGTGTAAATTCTACCCTGCTCTATTTTGGTCAAATGTGGCTGCATGCACACACGCATACAGACACACACACACACGCGCATGTATGCACGCAAACGCACACGCACACACACACACACACACACACACACACACACACACAGAGTGAGACTGTTAGCGAACAGGAGGCTGGCATCGGGGCTGTGAGGTGGTGAATATTGATGCCGGCTGTATTGACTGCGGACCTGTAGGGTTTGTCTTCTTTTATCCAGTGAGCCCTCTGCCTGTCCAGCGGACTTTATAGAGCATCCCATCAATGCCTGGCTGCACATTATGAGCGGTGTGGAGGAGGCCCATTAAAAGAGCTGAAGAAACACACTTTGTCTACTTCTGTACACAGCAGTTCAATCATGATAAGACAGAGCGAAACACTGATGCTATAGTTTATAATGAGCCACAACTGGCTCACTCTTTGTAACCACTATACAACCACACAGTCATACAACAATCCGCCATAAACCACAAATATCTGCTATGCAGACACTAGGGAATTGCTTGTACAACTCAGTAGATACCAGTGTGGCTCTACTGATGGCAATACTGGTCACTCAATATGTTTGTCCGCTACTTTGAGTAATTCCTTCAGCCAGAAGGTTATGTGATTCCCTTACTCCACTTGCAATATGTTTCTCTGCACCAACACATCTCAAAAGTTAGAGTACTTAATGTGCTACACACATTTATGCTCCCAACAGGAGGACACCTATCAATTTGGATCTTGCCTGTAGCACCACCATCAGGCTCGTATCGATTTCAAAGCAGGTACAACTAACGGGGGAGATTATGAAGCCTTGGTGGAGGTCAGCTCTACACTATGTTCTTCATACTGCTTATAGATACAGTGTACACACTGAATGCATGATAGCATCTTATAATGTCTTCATACTCCTAATATCCACCCCCAGCTCATTGATGATGTTTTAAAGTTAACTTTGGACTATGTTGAAAAGCAAAAAATATGAGAATGTTGATGTCATATTAAGCAGCTCAACTCTATCTTTAGGTCTCTCCCCTATGTCGTACATTTTCCTTCAGTTTCCAATTCAAGATATAATATGTAAGAGAGCTGCATAAACATTGTCTAAAAAGAACTAGACCTTTGTTAAATATAATGTTACCAACAATGTTCAAAGCAGAGAAATCCACAGGTTTACTTAAGGTAATGGTGTGTTTCATTTCGTTATTTCTTTTAGGAGAGAATCAGAGTGTGAGGAATAAAAGGAATAAAGGGTGACTTGAATAAAACTGAAAAAGATGTTGTGTCTGAATCACGTCAGCGAGTGTGGTTGTTTAATGGTGCGTTCACCACCTTTTCTGCAAGTTTGACCACAGCATCGTTTGTGTTTATACAAGTTGCTTGCTTGAGTGTCTATTCACCCCAAGCAGCCAGATTACATTACTGAACATTAGCTGTAACCTTGCAAGCAAATACACGCACTGGGGTGTCAGTGTCTGTATGTTTGAGCTCAGGTCAACGTTCACTTAACTCGGCACTCACCAGAGACTTCGCTTCTGTCTCTTCTTTTCTTTTCTCTCTGGAACTCCACTGTCATGAACAAAGCTCCAGTCAGCACTGCAGCAGGAAGTGTGCAGTGTGAACACCTGGCAGTGGACATCACCTCTGTGGATCGCTGCTGCAGTCAGCTTGATAAATGATAGCAAAGATAAATCCACTTTGCAATGATAAGGTAGTCTCTGAGCTCTCCAACGATCCGTAAACACTCTGGGTCGGAGCAGAACCAGAGGTGACTCCAGGTGGTTATTCCTCCAGAAGGTCTGACTGAATGTTTGGTAAAATATTTTATGGTGTAAGGTAGGTTCAACAAAGTAAATCATACACATGTTTATTTAAAACAAAAAAACAAAAATGTGCTCTGGTTCCGGTTGGTGATGGTGTAATAACTAGTCATTTGCAGTAATGTGTGAAACATTTTTTGTACAGTGTGAAAGACACAAAGATAGTGTTTCTGCTAAATGTTGGATTAACCACAGTAGTTTCTGGCCCTGTTACTGTGGTTTTGAGGATTTTAGAAGTGCTCCATTGTGAAGGGCTGTTTGTGGCCCTGTGGGTTGGAAGCCTCTGGATGTTTGAAGCCTTATATAACACCACCATTCAACATTAAGTGGCACTTATTCAGATTAGTGCTGCGCTCGGCTGAATCACCTGTTTTCACAACACCGGTACCCACTGAGTGGAGAGCATCTGGGCTTTGCCAAACAGGTTTTATGTGATTCATCCATTTGTGATTTAGATTAGCTGTGATCTTAATGGCCATGAAACATCCTTTAAGTGTTTGTGGGGAAGTTTAAGTGTGTGAGGACAGTAGTGTGTGTGTGTGTGTGCTTGTTATGGATATAAAGATGATTTACATCAAAGTATTTTCTTGAAAAAGGTGTCAGTAACACATTAAAATATATATATATATATATATGCATTTTATCGTATGTTATAATGTAATACATAATACAAGTGGGGTATTAACAGAGATATTTTATGTTGCGTGAACAAAACATGAACTCTCTTAAGCTTGTGTTAACCACAGCTATTATTTCAGACATTTGACTTGGAGGCAAGTGAACTGGAAGTACCAAATGGGAATGGATTTCCATGTTTCAGGACCTATTTGTGCTTCACACTTTTACCTGTAGCAACGTGTATGTTTTTTTTTGCTCCTGGATGTTTTAAGGTTATTTGGTGGTTTGAATGTGTCCCTTAGTGACAACCACATGGTCAAAAACCAAAGCAAAAAAAGGTCAAAGGCAAAAGCTAATGAAGACATGAAACTACCAGTAGAGGTGACTTTACAGGACATTCCATACTACACTTACCTCACAAAGCACCATCATCTCTCTCAGAATACAAATGCTGTAATCGCTTTTGCACATGAAGTCAGGAAGAGCTGATTAAAAAGAGATTTTGATTCTTCACTAAATCTATCTATCAGCCATGGTGGTTGCTTTTTTCTCCTGAGCTCTGCTCAGGCTTCCTAGACTTTGAACAAAATAGGATTTTCTTGGTCCACTGAGCTCACAAAACCCCAAAACACGGAAATTCAAAATGTGCCTTTAGTGACATTTTCCGACCAGGCTATAAAGCAAAAAATGAATTTCTATGAGTGACGGTCAATTTTGACGAGGTCAAGTTTATTCTTAAAGTTTAGAGGTCCAATTATATTACATTGAAAGCACCTTTTATTTCAACTGCTGGTCCTAATCTGTTTACTTTTTTGACGTTTTCCGATTTCTGACTTGCGCCTGTTACGGACCCTTTAGGCAGCTAAAGCACAAAATGGACTCAAGCTGAGTGGTATTGCTGCATCACTGTGAGTTGGTGACATGGTGAATAAGTGTGGAATGCTAAAAGGCTCACAAGCTCGCCTGTCTTCATTCGCTGTATTAATCTGTATAAAAAAGCTGACACTGCCGGCTGGCTGGTGCAAAATGCCCACAGGAGTGATCCATCGTCTATTTAATACCACGAATGAGGAAAGACAAATTGTGACTGATTCGGTGTTCCATAAATAAGAGCTCAAGTAAAAGTCTACCACAGTAATGAGACACAGCTGTTAGAGGTGGAGGCCGGAGGAAAACGCACAACAAGTGCTCTCATTGGAGGGATCAGTGTAGGAGAGCTGGATGTTGTTCTCAGTTTTAGAGGTGTTGAAGGGTAAATAGAAGTTTAAAACCAACAAAGTCACACATCAATATTTTTTTGTCACTTAACTTCAGTAGCTGATTGTTACTCTTACTGCAGTCAATGCCATTATACATGCTAACACATTGACCGATAGTTGACACCTGAAGCAGTGGTCCTATCTCATGAACACTGGGTGGAAAGCATCTTATATAATTGCACTTCGTCATGTTTGGCCATTAGATAGCAGTGATCAATTCAACTATTTTACCAAGATTTGACAGGCAAGCGAGGCTGTCTGTGTCTGTGTCTGGCAGGGGAATATAATTAGGATAATGAGATAGTTATTAGGGTGACAGATCTGTAGATAATACCAGCCCATTGTATGAGGATGAGGTTTAGAGAAAGGAGTTAATTGGTGAGCATGTTCAGACCCTCATTTAGGCCTCAGACCTCATTAACCTGCAGCCTGTCAGATGCAGGAGGCGGGCTGAGGGGGCCAGTTCAACATGTAATAGACATCGTGATGGTTTTCATTTGCTGCACGTCTTGCGGTACATATCATTCACAACACCCTCCCAGTGTAGGGAAGACGTGGGGTATTGTCAGCTCAGACATCTCCTGCTTGGTGTTGCTCCCTCTGGAAATATTGCCAACATCGATTGGATTCGATCATCGATGATATACTGGAGGCAATGTTGGATTCTATGTTACACTGACATGATGTCGCGAGCCTATTTGGTATTTTGTATGGCCTGCAGTATGAAGATGAAGACAATAATGATCAGTGTGAGGATATTTCTCTGAGTCACGATGCACAAAGACTTCATTTCAAGGCATCAAATGTTTCAAAAATACATAAATGTGGAACTTCATAGACTGGACAGCCCGACCTACCAACCCAAAGCGTTGTTTTTAGGTAACCTGGTGATGAGACACTACAACATTGGACTTTTAAGTGTTACAGCTCTGACTGCTATGATTCTACAACTATCGAGCGAAGCGCACAAAATGAAGAAATACATTTGAGGCTTCACGCTGGTTGGGACTCAGTAGGTAGAGTGGCTGTCCTCAGATCAGGGTGGTGGTTACTGCTGCAGTGACATGATGTTCAAAATATGTTCTTCCAGAGTTGTCAGCAGAGAATTTGTTCCAATCTTTACAGTGTGTGAATAAAGCCTGGCTGAGAAAACACATCAAACATATCTCACCTGATAATCAGTACAGCAAATAAGGTCTAAATGTGAACATTCAATTGTCTTGACGTGTGACTATGGTTGTTTTTAAAATGTATTTTTAATGGGAAAGTTCTTACGTGGTTTGCAGCCTGTGGGTGTGCTTTTGTAACAAGTCAGCCTGTGACTCACTTCAGAACTGACCTGTGTCTCCTCTGTCAAACGGATGTTCTGAAGAACAGTCCATGGATAAGTGCAATTCCTTTGTTCAACTGATAACATTTCCAACTGTTAGTAATGGGTCTCAGAAACGTCAGTTATGTCATCGTTTATTATTGTTCTTCCAGAAAGACCGATGGGATGGCTTTCAACTTTTAGCAACTGCACATATGGATATCATCATAAGTTTCACGTCTCATTGTCAATTTCCCATTTTTCGTTTATGCTTCTTAATTTGCATTGCTTTCTTTTTTTTTTATCTTTCTTTGTATTTTCTCC